>JANIJI010000021.1:1220000-1232500 GCA_024500535.1 Leptonema lineaticorne
GCGTGTAATTCGTAGATAATTAAACCTTTTGACACTTAGCAAATGTAACTTAGAGATAATTGAACCTTTTGACAAACAGACGCTTGTCAAATGATATTGACAGTCCTACCAACCTAGGAAAAAAATATAATTCATATGCCTTCTAAATGTTCGGGAATTTTAAATGGCAATTTCACTTTACTTTTTGATTACAGTAGTATATATTGTAAAAATTGTGGTCCATTTTATCGTGTAATTTAATCTTAAAATTTTTGAATTAAAAATTAAATTAAATTGAATTCGAAATTATATTTTATCACATTTTCTAAATGAATTTATGCAATGAATAGAAAGTTTAATTAAATATTAAGATTATTGACGAAATCGAATTTTATATATAATAATAAAAAGCAATGTTAAAAATTGATTTCAATAAAAACAATTCAATACATAAAGAAAAGAGATATATTATGAAAATATCAAAATTTTCAATGAAATAGTTTTTTTTATAATATGTAATTGAAGTTTAAAATATTTCATATTTTAATAATGAATACGCAAAACGATTGTGTAAATTGTGAAAATTTTCACAATTTTCACCAATTCAGACGTATTTTCAGTTTGTAAACGTTAATGTATTGACACGTTAGACGTTCGAACGAATGAAATTCTTTCACGTCGTTTCGTTTTACGACGATTTTTCCCATTTCATTCGTTGTTATAATTTTATTGCAGTGAAAATTCTTATAGAGTTTGCGGCGTGCAAACGACAGACACTTTGATAAATGGTTGAAAATTAAATCAAAAGAAAATCTTTTCAGTCTGGCACCGTTTTATGTTTTTTATATCTCGCACGTTAAAATTTAATAATTAAATAGACATTCGAGAAATATAAAAATAATAATAATGTATATAAAACAAATATTTTTTCAATATATGTACGAAGAGTTAAAAAAATATATTTAATAATCACTTTATACTGTTCGGAATCACTAAACGCTTTTTCGATATGAAAAATCGTGTCGTCATCTGAAAAAAAAATGTATTTTTGATGAGTTTTTCCTAGCGATTATGACAGTCGTTTCGCGTCGCGCTTTTCCGAACGTTATGTTATCGAATTCGGTGATATTTTCGAAATAAAAATAAACAAACAAACGTATCGCGGTTATGAAATATAATCGCGAAAGATTTTTCATCGTATTTTTTCTGAAAATTGCGGTGAAAAATTGAATAAATATTGCGTTCGCTCAATATAGGCTGAAAAAAATATACATATATATATATATATATATATATATATATATATATATATATATATATATAGATTGACAATGTTGACGACACGGTTAATCATATTGAGTGTCACTGAGCAATTTTTCCGTCTTGTATAAAAACGGAAAACGTGTCAATCGATCGTCATATTAAAAAAAGTGAGTCTCGATAAATAAAATTCGTGCATTGCTAAAGTACACACGTATTGAATTAAGTATGTCCTATTGGTAAGTTTGAAATTCTGATTTTTAATATATTACGTACGATAGAAGTGAAGAAGACGAAAAATGCTATAAAAAATAATTATTTGTACGATGTAAATATGAAATGAGTGCACATTATATGCTAAATTGTTTAGTGAAAAAAAAGACGACATATCGAATGCGAATCTCTTTATTCGATACAGTCGTGAAAAACGCTTTCAGCTGAAACTCGGCACACAGCGAATTGAAAAAGCGACCGAATCTTCATCGTGCCAATTGTCTTTTCGGAAAGAATGAAAGAAAAGATATTTTGCAAGTTGGGTCACGTTCATCTAGGAACGCTCCAGAACAAAAAAAAAAGAAAGAAAGAAAACAAAATGGTTATTTTTTTTTGCAGACGATGGATATTCCGCTTCGGTAAAATAATATTTTCCAAAAGGGCAGATCTTTCAAGGAAGAAAATGAAAAACTTGGACTGCGAATGGAAAAAATATAAATGGAAACACCGAAGGCAGGATGCGAAACGATCCACGTGCTATTTTATTTTATTTTTGCATGATTATTATTATATATGTTATTTGTGTTTTATATTTATGAGAGATAAAAAAGTAATATTAGGTCTGAATTTGTTGGACAGTGTTTGTCGTGAACCGATGCGGCATTTTTCATATTAACTTAATGATTGCATTTATGAGCATCTCTGAGGAAAACAGAATCTATATTTAGGTACAAAATAAATGAAGAAAAAGTTATATTATATAAAATTTAATTTTTCTTATAATTTTATATGAAGTTTCTATGAAAAATCTGTTGAGTGATATAAGTATCTACCAGTGATTTACTTACGAAAGTCGTTAGAAGTATACATTTATATATTTAGTTTATTAAAATTTAATTTTTTTATATATGATGTTTTATTTAAAAATATTTAATAAAACATCAATCTAATTTTCCGTTATGAGAAGAATAAAATATACTATATATATATATATATATATATATATATATATATATATATATATATATATATATATTACACGAGGCGGTTTGTGGATTTGTATCTTTTGGCTTACGGAAATTTCTAATCATTTCTAAACGGAAATGAAGACACAACAGAGAATAACGTTTGTTAATTATAAATAAATTCCGGCTCGTTGGAAAGCAAGCCTTTGTGTTGTGGAAAATTCAATCCGTTCTGTGGAAAAACTTTAATATAATAATTCGCACAGACAACCGGAAAAACAATATCAAGAATGAATTTTTCCAGAAGCTTTTAAATCTTATATTTTTACAATTTTAAAATTAATTTTTAAACATAAAAATTTAAATATACATTGTCTTCTAAATACGAGCTATAATATTTCGGTTTTAATGTGTGTAGTTTAGTTATTAGAAAATATTTTTTGCAACAGAATTAAAGTTAATAAAATTTTAAATAAATTTCTTAGAGATATAGATTTAAAGTCGGTAAAATCTTATTTTTTTTTTAGATAAAACTATTCAAAACCTTTTAAAATATGTTGGGAAAAACATATTTTAAAATAATCTTGAACGTCTCTTATTGTATTTCCCGATTTTCCGTTCTAAAAATAAAAAAATAACGTCCGTATTCAGTGAGTTTATACATTAAATATGAAATATTAGATTTTATTTTTGAATTAAAAAATAAATTTTAGTTTACTTTTGCAGTTTTTCAGCAGAGAGAGAGAGACGGTCGTTAATGTAACGAATTTTTCGTTTCGTTTCACGCTTTTCATGCACAAGTAATAATAAAACAATTCCGTATAACGACCGGAAAAAATGGAAACAAAACATAAATTCAGCATTAAGTAAAATATATTACACTGTAAATTGAAGCACTTTTAAAAGAAAAAAAAATCACAATTTTCAACGCTTTGCTCATTTTTTACCGCCCGCTTATTTCTAGTTACAAAGAAGTAAATTTCATTAATATTTTTTGAAATTATCTTTTTTTGTGAGTATTTATAAATATTTTTTCTTATTAAAAATAAAAGAAAAGATCTATGATTACATTTCTGTAAATGTCATTACAGCGCCATCTATACGCGAATACTAACAATTGATTCAAGTATTTATTCAAATTTTAATAATATCATTTAATTATTTTTATTTATAAATATATTAATATATCATTAAATTAATTTATATATTAACTGCATTTACTATCGCTTAACGTCATCGAAAGAGACACGATGTTTATATACGAAAAGTATATTTGATTGTATTTTCTTTTGGATTCAATTATTGAATTTTATCGAGCGGAACAAGATTTGTCAAATTCGATTTTATGCGAGTTTTCATTCTATTCTTTATCGAGGCTTCAACGAAGTCATTAATTTAATTAGTTTTCATTGATTAATATGTTTCACATGCAAGACTAGATCCAGATAATATTGAGGCAATTCCTGCGGGAAATCTATGATTTTTCCATCATGGAAATTTTCTTTGAAAGCGACAAATATGACGCATATTTTTCTGATAATATATAGTAAATAATCTATTCTCAGTAAACGATATTGGCATTCAATTAAGTGAAAATATAACGGATATATTTTTAATTTAAAATAGAAAATACTAAGACGTAGTCGGTTTCTTTAAATTTTAATGTTATAATGAACTTTATTTCAAAAAAATGCTCTAAAAATATGGATTCATACAATAAGGTCGTAAATTTGTTTTTATTAACGTGTTAAATTAGGCTTTTTTTCTATTGAAATTTACTTTTTTTACTTATATATATATATTATGTATAACATTAGTGATTCATTTCCATATTTCATAACCTATTTCATTTTATTAGTGTGCTACGAATTGTAGCACATAAATAAGAATAATTTTCGTCTTTTGCATGATTTTTAGTTTTATTTTTATATTTACAAAATAAACTATAAAAAAAATAGTTAATCGGAAAATTAGAAATACATTTTTTTTTTAATTTTTCATAGTCAAATACGTTAAATAAGAAATCGTTTGATTAATTGTTTTTTTTATGTTTCTAATAAAAATATTAAGTATAAAAACAGCGAGCAGGTCACGGGTTATTAGAAAAAAAAAATAGTGTTGATTAGTTTTGCGAACAATCGTTCGATCGGACGGTACGCGTCGGTTCTAAAACTTTTTCGATAGTTTGAGAAGCGTTACATTGAAAATAATAAATGAAAATAAATAAATAAAAACGAGCGTAAAAATTTGCTAGGCTGCCATTTTTCACGGTCGCATTTTCCGACGCCGTATATATATCGATTTTGTAAATATTTTCCAACACCGAGTCGATACGGATGCGAATACTTTCACAGCTGCAATGCGAAAATTCCATGTGAAAATGCATTGAACTTGCGCACACACAACGCTGAAAATTCATTGTCTTTCTGAAATAAAATAAAAAATATAAAAAAACTGATAAAATATCGAACAACGCCTATATATATATATATATATATATATATATATATATATATATATATATATATATATATATATATATATATATATATGTGTGTGTGTGTGTGTGTGTGTGTGTGTATGTATGTATATATATGTATATATATATATATATATATATATGTGTGTGTGTGTGTGTGTATGTATATATATGTGTATATATATATATATATATATATATATAATAAATGCAGCACACATTACGCAGAGCAAATATTACATATAATAGAGGAACATATCAATTTTCAACGTACAAACATTCACCATTGTTACACATGTTCTATAACAGTGGTGGCCAATTTTTCTGTATATAACATCAACTTTTTATATTTGACTTGTTATCATAAGCGTAGTCTAAAAGTGAAGACGGGATATGAAATGAATACTATGTTTCAATATTAAGTATCGATAGACGAGTGAAATATATATTTTTGAATTGTTTTTTTTTTTTTAATTATTTATTAATTTTTCGAAATATAGGATCATGATGAGAGTAAATTTTCAGACCCAACATTCCGTATATGCGGTATGCGAAAAATTCGATTATCTGACACTTTTTTTAAATTGATTTTTACTAATTTAAAACGTAAATGTTATTGAAAGCGTAAATAACACTGTGATCAAAATGTAAGGCGAATTTGTTTATAAAATGTAAATTTTTTATTTATTCTTTCAAATCAATTTCATCCCCTTCAAAATAATCTCCGATCGATAAAATGCACTTTTGCTAACGCTTTTCCAAGTCTTCGAAACAGTCGAAATAGTCTTTTTTCAGTATAGCTTTCAAAACTTTCTTCAATTCGATTTTAATCGCCTCAATCGTGTCAAAAAGGCGTCTTAGCATTGGCCTTTTGAGTTTGCTGAATAGCCAGAAGTAGCACGGAGCCAAATCAGGCGAATACGGTGGTTGCGGAACGATATGTATCGAGTCGTTGGCAAAAAAGTTGCGAAGAACCAATGCAGTACGACATGGTGCATTATCTTTAAGAGTTGTATAAACACGTGTTATTCGGAGATAATTAAACCTTATGACAAAAAGACACTTGGCAAATGTTATAGACAGTCTTACCAATCTAAGAAAAAAATACAATTTACCTGCCTCCCTAATGCCCGGTAGTTTTAAATGATAATTTCGACTTACTTTTTCATCACAGATTACACATAAAATACAGACATGCTCTTATTTATTTATATTTTTATTAAGAAAAATCTTTAAAAATACCTAATAAACCTAAAAAGCATTTTTTTTTATATTCTACGTTAGCTCTATATAAGAATTTTACATCAAAATACAAATTAAGAAATTTTCAACCACAATTACTATTTGTTTATAATTTTGAAAAGACATTTTCCTGAAATATATTAATGTATTTTTGATGTTATGGGTCGACGAATTCATCAAAATATTATAATTATTTCTTTTTAGATAAAACTGAAAACTGGGTTTCTAGATACGAACTTTTAACTAGAACAAACTAAGTTTATAATTTGAGACACAACTATATATATATAACATGTTCTTGTATATATCAAAGAAAGTTTTTACTTTATATACGAGAATTTGTTTTATATTATAAATAAAAATGTTTAAGAATCACGAAATTATATAATAATAAAAGTGTTTGAGAATCACGATTTTGATATAAATCATAATTTCAAATTCAAGTCTTAATGTGAATTGTAATGAAGGGGATAAAATAAAAATCCGTTAAAAAGAAACGCGTTCGTCTCCTTGTACGTCACATCGTTAAGGGTTGACCTCGCACGACGTCACGCAAAGTTCAAAGTTTGCGCAGGTTCAGAAACACCGCTAATTGCCCTTTGTGAGCTTTCGTGACCCAAACTTTCGCCGTACGGGGAACCTCTGAAGCGCAATCGTTTCAGAAGTTTTGGCAGCAGACAGCGATGAAAGCTCGTTTGTTTTCCAACGGGAAAAACACTGAAATTCTCCCATTTGAACGGACACTTGGAGCGTATGCGCAAAAACAATTATACCGCGTCGTTATAATTAATCGAATAATTGGGACCAATTAAAGTTATGAAAATTCCGTTCGCACTTTAAATAAATCTATGTACAACTTATGCAAGGTTGCGCGCAAAAGGAAAAAAAGATTGAGAATCGCCGAATCGATCTCTAGATATTGTTACCCTTGAGAAATTATATATATATATATATATATATATATATATATATATATATATATATAAAGTTTCAATGCCGTCCTGCTTTTATTTTCACACTTTTGAAGGTAAAGAAAAAAAGTAACAATGACATTGCACCCCATAAAAAGCTATTTTTTCTTTTGAAGTTTTCGAAGCATTGTTGTTTTTCTTTCATTGGATTCCGAATGCCATATCAATTCATTTAATAATCGATTTTTCATATAACATATTAAGAAAGTAGATCTAGTATACGAAATTCGTGCACAGTGAACAGTGTTATTTTCGATATTCTTTTTTTTTTGTTAAAATTATTTAACAAAAATATTTGATATATCACCGGCAGTTTAATAATTTTTATATGTATCATACATATATGTGAACGTGTGAAAATTTAAAATGACACATATACACGTGCAAAAAGGATTTTTGAAAGTTCAAAAAAAAGAAAATCCATATTTTAATACGGAGCCAGCCTCGCCCATGCGACCAAAAATAAACACGTTTAAAGCTACACGAAAGCTTTCAATATCGATTTTGTTCGCTTGCATGCCTCAAATAGTTTCAATCAACTAATTGACCCCGAGCCAAAACCGCAAAATTAATTAGACGGATAAGCGAGGCTGTTGCCTCATTGGTCGGATATCGAATGAACCGTGTATGCTCAATTTGCTCGATTTACATCAGAAACGAATCAGCGTCGTATCTTCTGCATAAATTTATGATGGAAAAAAAAATGCTTCGAATTATTTGATTATTCATTAAAAAAATATATATACACCTTACTTTTCAAATCTTTGACATGAGACATTGGGATTCAATTATAGAGCGTTCTTATAAATCTGATGAACTTGTTTCGACGAAAAATTGAAAGAGCGCACCGTCGATTTTCGTGTATTATAACGACGAATTTTCCTCCGATTTTCCACCGATACAATGAGCGTCCTTTGACGATATTGCCGAAGCGTTCAATATTATGGGAAAAGCGACCGGTGACTGATGTTACTCATTCAGCGAACTATTGTGAGGCCTAAATGCCAATCATTCGGAATGGCACCTATAGAAGATAAACGATTTTCGCGTAAATAATGTCATTTTAGTCTAAAAATGGTTTAACGGCACGAGATTAACGATCACGGTTTACCGTACCCTAGGGTGCAAATTGGAATTCGAAGGTTGTTCTTCATTTTATATCGTCAGGCGTTCGTACAATGGTACAAATACTTTGAAGAGTTTCGAAAATGTTCGTCGTAAAAAAAACGAAAAAAAAAATCGTTATATTTTATTATACATACTTATTGTGATCAAAAAATAAAGTGAAATTATCATTTAAAACTTCCGAGCATTAGGAAGGCAGGAAAATTGTATTTTTTTTTTCATAAATTGTTAGGACTGTCTATAAAATTTGCCAAGTGTCTGTTTGTCAAAAGGTTTAATTATCTCCGAGTAACACGTGTTTTTATAACTCTAGGTTCCTTCATCACAATAATGCACCGTGTCATACTGCGTCGGTTCTTCGCGACTTTTTTGCCAAAAACTCGAATCATATCGTTCTGCAATCACCGTATTCGCCTGAATTGGCTCCGTGCGACTACTGGTTATTCAGCAAACTCAAAAGGCCAATACGGGAACACTGTTTTGACACGATTGAGGATATAAAAACCGAATCGAAGATAGTGTTGAAGACCTTACTGGAGAAAGACTATTCCGACTGTTTTGAGGACAGGAAAAAGTGCGTTTTATCGGACGGGTATTACTTTGAAGGGGATTGTTTTGGAAGAATAAATAAAGAATTTACATTTTATAAACAAATTCACCTTACTTTTTTATCACAGTGTTATATTTAGAATATTTTTCATAGTGTTTTGAATGTAATTGAAAACGAGTGCTTTTGAAAGTGCGATTGAAAAGCGGAAAATGTCACTGTGACCGCGTCCTCGATTACGCTGAAACGGACGCGCGCCACAGTTCCAAAAGCCGAAAGTCGTAAAGCGGCAAAATTTTAACGACCATCAGAAAGTTTCTGCACTTTGCTAAGATTAAAATTTGAGATTTCATTGCTTCCACTTATCTCGATTATCCGTAAAGGGATTACTTCTCGTTTTAATGTCAAAACTCACATATAGATAAATACATATATGTATGAGTAATTATATTTAATTGATCATATTTTTAATAAATAAATCTATCTAATATGATAATTAAAATCATTTTAAATATAATAATATTTGGTTTTTAAATATGAAATAAAAAATAAACTTTAATTTTTAAACTAAAGTATTTACAATAAAGTTTAATCGATGCATTATTGTGGTCTACGTTAAAAAAATAAAACCTCGTTATAAACCGACGCGTTTTTTCCGTAACACCCTGTATATATATATATATATATATATATATATATATATATATATATATATATATATATTTATATATATATATATTTATATATATATATATATATATATATATATATTTATATATATATATATATATATATATATATATATATATAAGAATATCTTTTACAGTAAAAAAACAACTGATAATGCGATTTTTTTCTCTACTATTCTTTTTCTTCTTTAGAAAACTGGAAAACGTCTATATATTTTAACGTGCGTATTTTTAGGCGAATAGAAATATTCCCAGCACGTTTCATGGTGATTTTTTTACCTTTTCCTTTTCGCTGTTAGATGAAAAAAAAATATACACACACACACAGAGAACTCTGGACGTGACAAATGAGAACTATAAAGAAGATGGAAAAGTAAGTTTTTCCCCGGTGTCGTTTTGTACTACTTTGCATTTTTCCCGCGGAGTTTTTCCCGCTCCTCACCCCCCACCGATTAAATTTATCGTATTCTATTATTGGAATAGTTTCTATTATTGGAAATTTATACATTATGTTAACGAATAAATATAATTAATAATAATGATGTTTAACGTTAGTAAAAAGTCATCGTTTCAATAAAATTTATTAAACTATACTGTATATAATAATAAATATAATTCGAAAATAAGAAATATATTTTATTATGTTATTATATAAAAAAAATTAAAATAAAAACAACATAACCGCCTTTATAGAATCAAAACGATATATTTATGTAGATGAATCATTATATCTTCATTGGACCTTTAAATATTATCAAAGCCTCATTTCCGATTTCATCGGAACATACAAATGTGTTTTTAGACGGTCGAGTTTTTCGTCGGTTTTTTTTCAATAATTTTAAATTTTTTATATTATAATATAAAATTTAAGGATTATTCCCAATAACACATTAATAAAGTAAATCGAATGAATGACGAGGCATATTCATTTTGACATGAGAAAAGATGACGGCCGAGCGCGTTTTCAACTCAACGACAACAATACTTATGATATTCAAGACGAACGTTTCTGTATATGTATATATATATATATATATATATATATATATATATATATATATATATATATATAGTAGGCGCTCGATTAATCTTGAAGAATTTTCCCGGGAAAATGTTTATTTTCGGCCGAAATTCTCGTCGGGAAAATCGTCGAAATTAATTAATTCTTTGTGCGCCGATATATATATATATATATATATATATATATATATATATATATATATATATATATATATATAGAGGATTCGACGCGGGACGATTCGAGTTTTTCCATTCATACGATGAAAAACAACTTGCATGTTTTCTCTCTTCTGTGCGAATTGGATTATGTGCCTCATATCGAATATAATATAATAAATAATAAGAGATGGAATTAATACATATTTTTTTTGAGTACGAATCTCAATAACGTATATACAAATATATATATATATATATATATATATATATATATATATATACTACTGTGATCAAAAAGTAACATGAAATTGTCCAATAAAACATCCAGGCATTAGAAAGACAGGTAAATTGTAATCTTTTTCCTAGGTTGGTAGGACTGTCTATAACATTTGCCAAGTGTTTGTTTGTTAAAAAAGTTTAATTATCACGAAATGCATCGTGTCATACTGTATCGGTTGTTCGCGACTTTTTTTGCCAAACACTCGAAACATATCGTTCCGCAACCGCCGTATTCACCTGTTTAGGCTCCGTGCGACTTCTGGTTATTTAGCATATTCAAAAAGCCAATTCGGGAATGTTGTTTTGACACGATTGATGAGATAAAAATCGAATCGAAGAAGGTCGGAAAAAGCGTTGGTAAAAGTGCGTTACTTTGATTACTTTGAAGGGGATGAAAATAATTTGGAAAAATAAATAAAGAATTTATAAACAAATTCACCTCACTTTTTGACCACAGTGTTATATAGATATATTGTATAATTATTTGCGATTCTATTATTTTATAATGAATGACGTATAATAATAATAATAATAAAAATACAAGTATCCTAATTATATCAAGTACATTTCGAGTAGAATTTTTTATATTAAAAATCGTAATTATCAAAATGTTTGCAATGTAAATTGAAAATACAGTAATATTTTTTATTATGAAAATATTATGTTTGAAATATTTTAAAAACACAATTATGACTTTTTAAGTTATCAACTAATAATATTTTCATTTTTGAAAATAGCAGTGGTACCAAATATAATTTTAAATTTAGAATTATATCAAAAATTTATATTTATAAATTAACTGTAAATTTTAATACATATATATATATATTTATTATACACACTTTTTTGATTTCTATATCTGAAATATAGTAAAAATAAAATAGGTCGAAAATTTTGATAGCGTAGTTGAAGTGATATGAAAATCTTCGATTTTCCAAGATGAGCCAACGAATTTTGAATACTAAAACGAAAAGGAAAAATAGTGTAGGCTTTCTGAATGTAAATTCTTTTATTATTATATTTTTTTCAACGTACTAAAAATATTGAAAATATATAAAAAAGTAACGATTGTTCCAAAAAAAAAAATACAATAATAATTTATGCTATCGAAAGTAATTATACACCAGAAACAATTATAAACTTGTATACGAATTTTAATAATTATTTTTAATCTAAAAGAAAAAAGAAATGATAAATAATAACAATGTTTTACCTGATCTTCTGCGCCATCTTCAGAATTATCCATCCCGTTTGAAGCCATCTTGAAGAATCTTTTATCATCTTACATCACGAACATTTTAACAAATCACGTCGAAATAGCATGTTTTTCATTTGATAAAAAATAAAAATTCTCACATAAAAGTTGTAATAGATTATCACTATTCTATTTTACTGCATTTTTTGTGCATCACTTTATTAAAAAAAAAAAAACGATAACATAATAAAATTATAATTCTCTTTACATAACCATCAATTTTACAATAATATTTCATTTAAAAATCAAATAGAAGCTTTTGTATATTTATAATATGTATTATGTATAAATAATAATTAAAATATTAAATTCTAAAT
>JANIJI010000021.1:1237500-1340000 GCA_024500535.1 Leptonema lineaticorne
GATAAGCTATGTATTCACTGGAGATTTCAAAGATGGTTTTCCAATTTCCGGAAAATTCAATATATATATATATATATATATATATATATATATATGTATATCATCGATAACGAGCGTGTAATTTATACAAGTTTACCGTAATATGATTTAATATTAAATATTAATATGAATTCAATTTTATATTAACATATCAAAGTAAACTTTGATATAATCTTGTTGCTTTCATATTATTAATAAATAATATTAAAAATAATAAAGTGATATTTTAAATGGTTTAATTATAAATTTTTAATGGTTTAATGTTAAATAAAAATATTTATTTATTTATATTGTATGAAAAATGAAATATTATTTATTAATGATTATATTATATTATATTACAAAACCTACAGAATATTATATATATATATATATATATATATATATATATATATATATATATATATATATATATACAGAAAGGCGAAGCTTTTGAAAAACTGTATTATCAAAATATTTTCAAATTATTTTGATATGTATTTTTATATATTGTATTATCAAAATATTTTCAAATTATTTTGATATGTATTTTTATATATTGTATTATCACAATGGAATTTAGTAGTATAAATGGAATCCTCGTTTATACGATGTAAATATACTTTTATAATATATATCATAAAAATTGTATAATATTTTATTATTGTTTTATATTCTTTATTATATACAATAAAATTTATTATTGATATGAATATGGTATACGAATATATATTTGCAAACATTGACCTAATTAAATGATCAATAGTTTAATGAAAAATCAACAAACACTATTTGCGTTATACGATCATTTCCTTCAATATACATATGCACTTAATGATTAATTAATAATATCTAATAATAAAATAAATATTAAAGCAATAATGAGAAGCAAAAATGGCGTTTTTCGTTGTGTAAAATAAAATACGAATGAAAGTTATATCTGCCAAATTTGACCATTTGCTCTTGCATAATTGCGATAAATAAAAATATCGGCGCCTGAAAGACTGCTGAAATTTCAGAGTAGACAGCCAGTCGCCGAAATCTTCGATATATATATATATATATATATATATATATATATAAATCGAAAAATTATATTATATATTATAAAAATCAAACGCCGTCGTTTGGAATTTGGCCAAAGTATTGCCCGAAATCGTGTATGACTCCATTTTGTAAATATCAATTTATAAAAATTTATATTTTTTTATCATTTACAATAAACATATATAATGATATTTACTGTTATTTTTTGTATTTGGAATACGCATAATATTTAATCTAATTGACTATCCTCTATAAAATATTATTTTTAACATTGTGATCAAAAAGTAAGGTGAATTTGTTTATAAAATGTAAATTCTTTATTTATCCTTCCAAATCAATTTCATTCCCTTCAAAATAATCCCCATCCGATAAAATGCACTTTTGCTAACATTTTTTCCAGTCCTCTAAACAGTTGGAATAGTCTTTTTCCGGTATAATCTTCGAGACCTTCTTCGATTCGGTTTTTATCTCCTCAATCGTGTCAAAACAACGTCCCCGCATTGGCTTTTTGAGTTTGCTGAATAGCCAGAAGTTGCACGGAGCCAAATCAGGCGAATGCGGCGGTTGTGGAACGATACGAGTCGAGTTTTTGGCAAAAAAATACGAAGAACCATTGCAGTTTGACATGATGCATTATCGTAATTACTAATTGATAATTAGTAAACAAGTAAGTTTCTTTAGAAATATTCTTAACATTGCATATATAAATATAAAATTTTAAATATTTTTGCATATATTTTAGATGGATGATGGATTTCAAGTAATATAGTGATGTTTTTTTTTTTGATATTCGAAATGAATAAACGACATTGTTGATGAATATTTGCAGGTCACTAATTATTTTCTCTTGTAAGGCATCTTTGACCGCAACATCATCAATCACGGTCGGTTTCCAGTCATTAATGGAGGATTCTGGTAAACATTTTACAAAGTACTATCTCGAAACAAATCCTATAATACATCATATATTTGTGTATATGTCGTTTGTTAAGCCAGGGCCGTCCAATCAGAACGACGTGGGACGCATATATTATGAGTTGAGTAATGATATACCACTTTAATCGTGTTAGAGATACAAGAAGTGTGGAAATTTTATTTAAAATATTTTAATATCAGAAACTGACTATTAAATAAAAAATACATAAAATATTAAATCATTTTAATTTAATTTAATTTTTTTTAATTTTTAATTCTTGAAGCAAAAAAGTTGAATACATTCGATTTAAGCTGTTCTATGTTATATTATTATTTATATTCGGAAACGATTTTTAAAATATTATTAAAAGTCTATAAATATAAGCCATGTATGTAAAGTTATTCATTCGTAGTAAAATTTAATTATGTTTCAGCCTTGATATTCATAATATATTCACTCAATTGTGAAAAATTGAAACATTCGTTAGTAAATAATTGCTTAATTAAGTGTATAAATTTATACTTAATCGTGTAGGTTTTAGCTTGAAATTAAATAAATGAAATACATATTTATATTGAAGTAATTATAATAATTATACATCTTTTTAATATTTCATAAAATCATGAAACTGAATATTATAATAATATTTCATTTTATATATTTTCATTTTATTGTTATGAAATATTAATCTTAAATACTGCTTCATACGTAAAGATAAATTTTAAATAATTTATATTACCGTATAAAATGTTTCGCACTTTTTAAAAATATTTTTTCAATTCTTTTTAAATTTTTATACGACTATAAATATTTTCTAATAATTATAAAACATTTTTATTTTTCACGAGAAATAAATCGATCGCTTTTAAATATATTGTGCAAAAAAAATGCAAACGCTTGAATTTGGTGTTTAAAAAGAAATTAATATATAATATTTATAAATAATGTGCATGTCTAAATATTTAAATTTGATATTTTTATTTAAGACAACATGATGAATTTTGATCGCGCTATTAAAGTATTAATTTTAAATATTTTCATATATTAATTTTAATGACATAAATTGTTTAATATAATTTAAAAAAAAATATTAAGAAGATATTTTTTTTGAAATAAAATAGTGAAATCATTTATTTATGATAGTAGATTATTTAAAAATATTATAAACGATATACATTTATAATAAATATACATTTTCATCATTTGAAAAATTGAAAAAATATAATAGTAAGGTTAATGATGGTCGCGAAAAGTGTTGGTCTACAGAGAGCGAGAAGGGAGACGCCGGCGTTTCGGATGCAACAGGCGTCGCGTATATCTCTATCGCATTCGGTATAAACGTTTAGACGAATGAGCGAGAGCGAGACGGCATCGATATACGCGTCGTTCCCATTGCGGATGCCGAACTACCACTACTATTATACGCCGTTCGCTCGCGGGTCGTCGCCGATTCCCAGGTTCGTTTGCGATCAGCTTTTGGATGGCGCTTCGCCCCTTTATCTGACGTCCCCCTTTTCCTTTTTTTTAACGTTCGATCCGTGCGTCTAGTATTTGCGGTCCCGGTATTCGATACGGGCGACTATTTGTGTCATCTTTTCGATGTATGTTATTGTTCGGTCGCGTCACTACGAAACGTCTTCGTGTAGCGCTCCGCCCTCCGATGATGACTTGGAAGTCGTCGTTTGTGTTTTTGTACAATTTCGTTCGATCGGTTTGCTCTTTCGCAATTGCAACGCACCGTTTACGGACTTTTGTATGTTACGCTATCGAACATAACCTCAACTAGCTGTCAATTTTCGCGCCAAATCCGGACGGTTATGCGCCGTTTTGTCTTTAATTAAAAAATATTCTCATTAATATTCTATTAAAAAAAATTTTCAATATTCCATATCATTATCAAAGCGTGAAATATAATTATGCGCCGTCTATTTTTCCCCGATCGTTTACAATTTGATATATTTTTATTGTTGCACCTACACATCTTTCAGCGTGCAAAGTTTTCGAAATAAATATAGCTTTCGTTATTTTAGATAATTTTATTTTAAAGTTGTCAGAATAATCAAGAGACATCAATTTCATGATTAAACCTTTAATACTTTCGTCTGATAAATATTTTTTTAAACCGTATTAAGAACGCATATGAAAATGTAACGACCGACTATGTTTGGTGAATATTTTCAGTTGATGTCGTAATGGAATTTGATGATTTTTTGTGGACTCGAAGAAGTTCCCGTACCGCTCTCGCAGAGATACCCGTTAGAACGGGACGATCGCCGCCTCGTACACCGTGGACTCCGATAACTGCCGTCGAAGCACCTCCGTCTCCGGCCACTCCTCGTTATGCGTTAACTCCCAACGCGCGCGATAATACGTCGGCCAATTTACCATCTTCGGCGTTCGTTAGTCCTACGTTATCGCCGGACGAGTTTGTCATCCAACAGAGAGGTCTTAATATTCATTCATTAATCTAATTATATTGTATTTTTGTTATTGCTCTATTATAATTATATTTCATTTTAAATATTTTAAAATGTATATAAAGCTATCTTGAAATTCGATTATTTAAAATCGTATTTTTTATAAAATGTAATTGTGAAATCTTAAATATTGTTGTTTTTCCTTTTGATATAGGTCGTAAACGCATACCTGTTAATTGGTCACCAGATATTGATTCCAAAAAGCAAGCATCATCAACCGCAGTTAATCGTACACCACCAAAAGCCGCAGTTGCACTTATTAATCCAGTACGAGAAGGAATTGTACTTCGTTCGACTCCTAAAAAACGTTTGCTTTTGAATGAATTTGATAAATCTAACGGTTCACCTAGAAAGCTGGAATCAATAGATCAAGTATGTTCACCAAACAAAACGAAAAATCAAAGTCCTTCCAAGTTTACGCCGACTCCAAAAAAATTGAAGACTGACCATAAATCGATTACACTAGATAACAGTAGTCCTCTAGATATAATATTAAAAGGTCTAAGTCACAATCAACTAATAGGTCTCTTAAAAAATGTGGTCGAAAAACATCCCGATATCGGTGAAGAAATTAAACGTGATATTCCTCAACCCGATTTGAAACCTTTTGAAGAGAAGTTATCCTATTTAAAACGCAATATTTTTCGCAGTCTTCCTTCTTCAAGACTCACGTCTAAGACTGATTCTCCAGCCTACGCTAGGGCAGCTACACATCTAATAGCATTTAAAAAACAACTCACAGAACAAGGAAGAATTCTTACAGAATCGCAGCATTGGAAATCCGTATTGGATTATGCTTTATTATCTTGGTCGTACGTTAGGGCCACTCCATTATGGGACAATCATCCGCACAACGCTGTTAGAAGACAAAGTTTTAAATATCTGGTCAGTTTAACGATGACCTCATTAAAAAAAGGTCAATTCGATAAAGCTACCCTAGAAAACGCCTATAAAAGTATGACAGGTATGGTGTGCGATAGTAATGATATACAAATATGTATGAAATGGATAGATACATATCTAAAGTCAACGTAATTCAAATAATTCTAAAACATTAGTTTTAAATTCAATATATTATTATTGAAAGTTCATATGTGAAATGGATTTCAATATTTCGTATTGTTATTTGCTCAATTTTGAGGCCTTATTTGGATAATATTGTCCGCTAGCTTAATTAAGATTTGATAATTTAAAGGTCTATGTCAAAATTTATATAAACTTAAATACAGATCTGCAATTTTTGTAGAAGTTTGGTCTTATTTTTCCTTATTTATGGCTTCACATATTCGTTGTATATAATGTATTTCCCCCCTTTTTTTACTTATTATTATTTACCATGTAATTATTTCAAAAAATAGATTCAAACGTTTTTATTCGTAATAGTGTTATAATTTTTTTATTTAAAGTTAGTTAATTAGTTAGTTTTTATAGATTGTGGTTATTTTCACTTATGATAATTAAAAATTGCTTATACATTATGATGTGTAAAGAATTGTTATTTTTTAATATATATATATATATATATATATATATATATATATATATATATATATATATATATTCAATTTTACGTTAATTGAATATGCATATATAAAATGATTGTCGAAATTATAAAGAGAAAAAATAAAACAAAATATTTATATTCTATTCACTGTTGAACTATTTTGTCAGAAATTTTCAATAATGTATTAATAATATACATTTTTTTTATATTAAATATTAAACACTATTATTTATAAGTGCAAATAACCACAGTTTTATAATTATAATAATTTTATTTTATATAGTTTGAATAATGTACTTTTATAGATCTGACATTGGATCTAATTAATTACATGTCGATATATATATATATATATATATATATATATATATATATATATATATATATAAATTAAAACGTTACATATTTTAATGCGTTTTAATATTATACTAATTAATGTCTGAATATTTTAAAACATTTTAATAGAATATTTTTATTTATACATACATATATATATATAATAAATAAGTAAATTCAACAATTTTTCTAATATTATGGTCAATTATTCGTATTACCATATTTTGATATTTTCTACGATTAATAAATATCAACACTCTATTACTATAAATAATGTTAGATGATTTTAGATTTATGTGCCTTTGATGAATAGTGACTTCTATTGTGCCTTAGTCTACTAGGATAAGTTTTTATTATTATTATTTTTAGTATGATGCTTCTGTAGATAGTTTGGAGTGTGTCCTTAATTCGTATTATTAATTTTTTTTATGAATCTTTTTTTTTTAAAACGACCGATTCGTTTTCACGACGAACGTCCGAATGAATGTCGATTTTGTAGAATATTTCAAAGACAATAATTTTCAAATAGGAATAATCGATGGTAATATTGCAAATGGGCTTCACTTTCATTATGTCGATTGTAATATTATTATATTGTTGTGTATTAATAATAATAAAAAAAAAATGTGCATTTATTAGTTAAAATTCGAACTCAGGTGTCTTAATATATTTCTGTATATAATAATAATAATCGTATTTATCATTATTGTCATTTTCATTTCTGAAAATTATTAGAAATTACTTCTCACGATTTCGTTTTTAATATTGAATTCATTTTTTTTTATTGTTGATCGTTGGATGTAAATATATATATATATAAAAAAACAGATTATAAATCGGTCCTAATTATATTAGAAATATGAATTTAATTGATATGTTGAAAACATTACATTTACCATATTTTTTTTTTGTATTATTCTCAGTAATTGTTTAAGACTCTGTGATGTATTGATGTTTTTTTTTTAGTTTAAAAAAATATGTATAAAGTATTGCATTTTCAGTGTTATATTTGTTTATACATTACTACAGCTCTTATCATTGTATTTAATAATATGTTTATATATATATATATTTTTTTTTTTGGAAAATCTGAAATTCGTGGATAATTATAATTATTGTAAAACTGATATATTATAATATTTGTGTCCTAATATTTTACGCTTTCTTTATTGTAATGAGAATTTATCAATAAATAAATTTAATAATCGTTTAATATAAATGATTTTTCATATAATCGTTTCCCTTTTATTATTATGAAAATAGATTATATCTTAAAAGGTAAAAACAATGGATTTAAATAAAAATACAAAAGGCTTTTTTTAATAAGGCAAAGTTAATCCTTTTTAATAAATATATAGACATAGAAATATTCTAGAAATTTATAATTTACAGCAATTATTTTTTATAATAATTATTGTATTTAAAAAAAAAAAAAATTTTAATAAGTATTTATATTTTTTAATTACTATTATATATAAAAATATAATCTAAAGAAAAAACTAGTTTCAAATTAAATATTTTTAGTTCTTAGAACTTTAAGAATTATTATTTCATTTTTTTTTACTGTTTTTCAATTTTCAGAACTTCTGAATAATCATAAAAATCGTTACCACTCGATTTTATCATTAATATCTATTCTCTGAATCTTATAAACCTTTAACTTAAAACATATCAAATTAATTGCAAACATTTATTTTTTATATTTACATTTTGAGGTAATATAAAGATTCAGAATTATAATATGCATATGTTTTATTGCTTTTTAGTATAAAAATTTCTTTTTTTTTTGTTTTTGTTTTTCATACTATCTAATAAAACATATTTTAATCCTGAGTATTCCTCGGGTAAAGTGTATTTCAAAATACTCTTGATGCAAAATGTGGCTTTCGTATAAATGTCATAAATATCCACTAATGCTTTACGTACGATATCTTCATGACCAATATGTTCTGATACGTTAAGATGAAATCTGAGAAAATTGATGAAATACACAATCTTGTCGTTGATTTCCAATTTATCGTACACTAACTGTTCGCAATAGTTCAGTTCTATAACGTTTAAAATATTTTCCGGATATTGGTATTTTGCATACGAATCAGATTGATTGATGACCCTATTATTGTTATGTATGTATATAAGTAGGGCGGATAATTCTTTATGCAATAAAATATATTGTTTACTGTTTAGTAATTCTTTTACCAGTGCTTTTTCGGCTTTCCGCCACGAATCTATTACTTTATCGTAAATTATATCCGATTGCACTTTCGATAAATTCAATACATAGAGAAATTTACTAGATTTCATGTCGTCAACGCTTTGAATCATATCCGTATTCAATTTGAAATATTTCATTACCAGATAGTATACGAGTTTATTATTTTTTTTAAGGAAAACGTAATAAAATAAATTGTATCCGTTTTCGTCCTGATCGATCGACAGTTTTTTTAATATTTGAAAATGTTTTTCATATAAAAGTTCAACGATCGACACCAACATGTCATATTCGTTTACGTGCATTAATTGAAAAAGATGGTTTGGTTCCGTTTCATTTTTATAAAATAAAAATTCGCTCATCATTTTTTCATCGTCAATGTAAATTTTCAAAAAAATAGTACTGAAAAATTGATTTTTGAACGAATACAGTCCGTAATGATCAAATTTCACATATCTGTTTGACAAATATGTAGTAATAAATTCTTTTAATAAATCGTCGTCATATTCTTTGGTGAAAATCAAACATTTTTCCCATAATTTATAATTTTCATCGTCAATATCAATCGCATTTTTGTCAGCGTATAATTTTAATAGTAAAATTTGCGACTTTGCGAAATCGTCGTTAATTTTAAAGCGTTTACATATTAAATTTACACATTTATTTATGACCATATCGTCATTCGGATTAATTTTCTTATAAAGTTTCATATAAATGGTCAAAGATGCGTAAAAAAAATTGTTTTTTTCATTGGAGAAATTTATGTAATTAAAAAAGTACTGTAATAAATTTATATCGAAATTGTCTAACATGTTTAATAAAATATATATTTTTTCAAAATACATCTCATTATGCAGAACGTACAAAACATATTTATAAATGAATGATTGAAAATTTCTCAACAGATCATTCGACTGCTTTTCTAAAAAATATTTCATTTTTATCCAAAATTCTATATTTTTCCATATATTGTTTTTTAAAATATTATTATTATTATCGAAAAAATTTTTGAAAAACGGTTTACATAATTTGTTAACATTGAAATTTTCCAAAATTAAAAATATTAAATCAATATCCGGATTTTTGTCCTGATTTTTAATTGCAATCGCTAGAATATTATCGTTGTTTTCGCTTTTAATATTTAAAATTTTTTGGAAAATATCCGGAAACGTTTCTTTTGCTATATTTAAAAGCATTTTCATATCATTTTTAAAAGTTTCATTTAGTGATGATTTCGAACAAATATTTAACAAATTCCAAAGACATTCACTATTCCATTTGAAAATAGCATAGCAAAATGCGTTATTTCCTTTATCATCGTTTGTTGTTAATAAGTCTGAAAGTATTTCATAGTTGTGATATTTAATCCATTTCAATATTTTGTCTACAAAATTATAATTGAATTGTTCAATTGCAACACTAATAATAGTTCTTCCCCGGAAATCTTTCGTCATTATTAATTCACGACACGTTTCCTCGTTTTCGGAAATGTTTTCTAAAACGGTGATCAAAAAATTTCCTTCATCAATCGAAATACAATTGAACGAAAAAATATTTCCGTATTTATTTACGCTGAACAGCATTTTTTTAAATAGACGTGGACAGTTGGATTTAATAAATGATATTGTATCATTTAGATTAACATCTGTCAAATTTGCATCTATTTTTATTGAAAATAAAATAGACAAAATTTTAGCGCTGGCAGGCAATAATGATAACTGTAAAATGTCAACGTCATGCTTTTGAACAATTTCTTCTAATAATCCTTTTCTATTTTCTAGCATCCAGTTAAAAAGTATTTCTAACAAATATCTATCCTTAGAATGAAATAATAGTGAATGAATGGGTGTTTGTTCTTCTTTGTTTTTTGCTAATAAAAGTTTTCGAAAAATTGTTTCATTGTCGATAGAATTCAAAAGCGGTATTAATATTTTAGTATTTCTCCAATTCCAAATATTGTGAAAGAAATTGTTTCCATTTTCATCTATCACATTATGAATTTCACAATATTCTACAAGACTTTTATTAGATTTCGCTTTAAATTTTGATAAAATACCAGCGAAATCTTCTCTCCGATAATTACAGTATAAATTAAAAATAAAATTACAGTAAAATTTAATAATTTCTTCATTTCCGTGAATTAAACCAGAATGAAGCATATCAAAATTACGTCCCGATACAAATTTTAATATTTTCATTGTCGTATCTGAATGTTTAATATTATATTTTTCCAATATATCCAAGAAATTTGTGATAAAAAATTTTTTTTCGATTGCTTCTTGTAACTTATTTTGTCCCTTTTCGTTATCTTTTAACAAAACTTCAATAAGCGCATAATTAAATTCACATTTATATATATCATAAATAGATGAAATAGTAGATTTACCTTTAGCACGTTCATTGTAATTAGTATCTAATAATAAATTATCCAAAAACTTTCCATTTTTCATTTTTAACATTTGTAAAAATTCTTCAAATGTTTTTTGACCATAGAAAATTTCCGTGGTTTCCGAGCAATATTTCAACTTATCGAATAAAACATATAAAATATTAAAATAATAAATACCGATTGACAATAAATCAATATTCTCATTCAACGATATATTAATAATAAAATATTTTGTAGGTTTCAAATTCTCTTCTTTTAATTTTAAATTTAAAAATGTTAAAAATAATTCATAATTTCTCGATTTTTCCAATATTTTTAAAAATATCATTTGATAGTGTTCGTCGTTTAGTCTTTTCGTTAGATATTTACTACCGAAATATTCGGCATAGCTTTGGTGAACAAATTTAAGAAGAGAACCGTTCAAAAATCCGGAACAGGTAATTTCGTCAGAGAATTGTGAATCGTTTAATTCTAAAAAATATTTCGGAAATAATAATTTCAAAGCCAAAATACCAAAGTTGTCCGCGGCTTTTTCTTTAGCGTCACAGTACTCCATTGAGCATCTAGCATTATATAAATTTATATTCTTTTTTTCACTGTAGTAAATGATGAATTTCAGATTAAAAAATTCTTCGTATAATGTAAAAATGTCGATATTTTTTACATATTCAAAATCCTTTTCTAGAACTACTTCCGCTAACATTTTCAAATGTAATGGGGTACATGTGAAACATTCGTTGGAATTTATAATACGCATATTATCTAGCATTTTTATGGCAAACGATGATAAGTCAATTTTATTCAAAGACATTTTTGCATTGTTCAAATTGTTTTGAAACGTTAAATCTTGAATTATTTTGGAAATTTCGTCGCGTTCGTTCGACGATAAAAATTTTTTAATACGATTTAAATGAGCGATAAAGTCCGATTTGGAAATTATCTCATTTGGAGAATATATTGAAATATTTTCGAGTAGTTTTATCTGTTGTTCTTTGCTCATATCGCAAAATTTGTAAATCGAAGGTTGAAACGATTTTTTTAAATCATTTTCTTCGTGTACGCGAGTTGTGATCCATATTTGACGAATATTAGGAATTTCTTTTAAATTTTTCAATAGAGAAATTGTTAGTTTTTTATATAAAGGGGTAATTTCGTCGAATCCATCGAACATTATCAAGAATTTCACAACGCAGTCTTCAGATTCGAGGATTTCTTTAAACAATTCCTCTTCCAATTTATCATTCCTATTCAAATTTTTCATTTCTGTCAATATTTTAATGGTATCCATTGAGTCTTTAGTATTATTTCTATATTTGTACAATATATGTGATACATTATTCAAATCTATTCTAACTATCCATATATCAGGATGATTCATTTTAATTTTTATAGCAAAACTGGTCAGTATTGTTGACTTGCCAGAGCCCGGATTATCAGATATTAAAATGAAATTATTATCAGGTAAATTGCTGCAAAGCTCCATTTCAGTGACTATTTTTTTTTGTTTTACCGCATTTAGAAGTCTTTCAATGTATAAATTTCGATTATAACCGAGAGAAGAAAAGTCGTCTTCATTTCCTATCATCATTGGGCACTCATCTAATATTCTTTGTAAATCGAAAGCATCGAAAATTCTAGAAATGAATGAAGCGGGAAATATTCGTCTAATCTGTATTTTTTGACCCTGAAACTGTATATATTTATCTAGAATACTGGCTTTACAATCGTCAGATAGATTTTCATAATTTAAATCGCTTTCAATAAACACATCAGGTTTGAAAATATTTTTTACTTCTACATTATGCGTTGAAATAACAATAAGTTTTTTTGAATTATTATTACGAATTATATTCATGATAGCAAAAGATATTGAATTTGCATTGGACATATTAAATTTATCATCATCATTAATCACAATCACTAAATTGTTCCAATTCAGTTTTGAAGAGAACGTTTTCAATACTTCTTCAGAATCTACCATTTCATTATAATTAATAATAATTGTTGCATCAATTTTACCAGACTCCTTAATTGCCAATTCATGTTGAATTTTGATGGCAGTAAACAAAAGTGTAGATGTTTTTATATGTATAATATTTTTGGACCAGAAACTTTCTTTCAGTAATTGATATTCATTTTCAAATTGCCAATTATATTTTCTCGCTATATTCTCATACGTAAAATATTTAGTTTCAATTTCATTTTTAATATAATCGAAAGCTTCATCAAACATTCTTTCTATATCCTTGCATGACATGAATGTTATAAATTGATCATCAACCCATTCACGTATTCTATTAAAAAGATATTTATACAGATAAGTGGAATCTAATAATTTGTATTTATTATTCAATTTAATCTTAATATAATTTTCAAGTTGCTTTTCATTGGGATAATTTGTAATTATTTCCAATTTTCGAAGAAAATCTACGATATGATGCTTTTTCTCTGCAATTTCATCGTCGTTCAATTTACTTTGTTTTCCTTTTTCCTTTTCCTTTTTATTATTTTCTAAAGAATCGAATATAAGATTCGCTACATTTTCGCAATTCGTACTTGAAAATTTATAACATTTTGGAATGTCTTCGGAATTAGTTATTTCTTTTATGTGTAAGTATTTATTAAACGGTTTTTCATCAATAAGATAATTATTCCATTCGCCAATTAATTCTAAATCGTTATTAGTAATGATAACAAATTTTTTATCTTTAACATTCAGAAATTTCTCATCTTTACTTTTTGCAATTTCTAAATATGCAGAAAAATATCTTTCAAGATTAAAGCTACCATCTTTTGGTGAAATTAAATCATTTGAAGAAATTCTATTATAATCGCGTTTTTCAGCGACATGTTTCGCCTGCAAAAGTAGAATTCTTTTTTCTTCATCATCATCAGTGGATATTATAACGGCATCATCAAATAATTTAGCAGGTTTCCATTCCGTACCCAATTCAAAATTATTATCTATATCCAGTAATTGTAAAATAATATAAAACAATATCTTAACCTGATATAATATTCCATGAACACTTCCTTTATGACCATGAGTGATGCGCTTTTGCAATGTTGGATCTCCTTCGCTATTTTCTTTTATTTTCTTCCTATTATCTAAAAAAAATAATTGACAATATATATTTCCCTTATTGATATTTTAATAGATTTTTTATTTGCCAGTATATATATATATATATATATATATATATATATATATATATATATATATATATATATTCAATTCTTAATAGATATAGTAAACGCAATGTTTTAGTAATAATATTTGATTATTCAATAAATACTATTAAAAATATTTCTTAAAAAAAATATATTAAAACATAGCAACGTATTAAACATTCTTATTTCAGAACGTTATAAAGCAAATCTGAGCTTTATTTTATTGTTCAAAATGATGTAATTTACTTATTAAAGATTTATCACAAACCTTCGCCTTCAAAGTTTTCACTTCTTTGATTGTTAAGTTTTCTTTGTTCTTTTTTGATTTCGTTCATATTAATGTTTTTAGAGTTTTAGTTGTTTCCTTTGAATTTGTTTATTTTGTGGCTTGAATGATGGCTTCAATTTTTCCTTCACAATATTTCTGTAAAAATTATTAAAATAAAATTACTTCTAATCATGAATTTTGATAATGAAATAACATAATTATACGTCACAGAACTTTTAATTATTTTAAAACTAGTGAATCTGTATGCAAATTCTATATATATATGTACATGTGTGTGTGTGCGTGCGTGCGTGTGTGTATGAAAATACATTTCAAAAAACTATTTTCTGTAGCAATAGCAAAATAATTGATTCATTAACTTCTAAAAGTATCATATATCAACTAAATAGTTACTAAATAGCTAAATAGTTACTAGATAGCTAAAAGTCTTACCATTAATATGTTAAATTTTATAGGTTATTTTCCTTATCCTTATCAACTAATTTGATGTGGCGATGTTGAAAATATTTTATCTTGCTTTAAAATATTTTATCAGTAAATCATGATGTTTTTTTGCGATATGATTTCTGCTTTGTCAATTAATAATATAAATATTATATGCAAATACATTTTGTTAAATATAATTTCAGTTTTCATATAGCGAAAATTTACTTAATTTGATTTTTTCCAATGATGAGTTATTATCTCATTACAAGACTAATATTTCCATCTAAGAAGATCAAATATTTTTTATAAAACTATAATTTTCATAAAAGAGAATATATTAAATATTAAATTATCAATGGATCGCAGATTTAAAATTGTTATATTTTTCGTTTATTTTTTTTTAATAATTAATGAATTATAACTTTTCATATATTTATTTGTTTCATTATGAAGTATTTTATATGTTTATTAAAATACTGTTTCCTTTGAATGTTGTCTTATAAAATACATTTAACTGTTTGACTGAAGTTTGATCAAATTTATAAAAAAAAAATATTTTTGAAAAAACTGATACAATTTATATAAAATATAATACGCGATTAGATTTTCATGAGGAATATTTTATTCGTTAACACATTTTCGTTTTGAGTTATAGTTTTGGAGAAAAATATAAAAATAGAGGTGGCTATGTACATCCTTTGAGTGGAAAGTTATCAATCCTTATTCTATTCGTTATGTTAATATTTTAATAATAAAAAATACATATCTAGACAATTCTTCTAATTGACTATTTTGACTGAATTGTAAGGAGAAGAACCATTTTTCATAGAAAGACTAAATTTTAAAGGAAGAGAAAACGCGTATGTACAATATGAATTTAAAATTATAAAGCGTGTCGGTTATTTGTACTGTTACGACCAAAAGCGTCGTATCCGAATTAATAAAAACAAACGAGTTTATTAGCTCGCCTTTCTTTTCCCGCCGTTTATCCCAGAGTTAACGTGGCGCACTAAACTGTTAGCTTTAGCGCTCAATCTCTATCCACGTGGACCACAATAAGGCTTTAATTTATACTACCCTCAATTATTATCTTCATAACCCCCATTAAAGTAATAATTTTTCACATAGAGATTGTCATTAATTAATAAATCCACTATTTGTTTTGTATATATATATATATATATATATATATATATATATATATATATATATATATATATATATATATATATATATATATATAATTATTAAGAATGAATAAATTTATAAAATTTCAACATAATTAGATATTGGGAAGATGTTAAAAAATGATTTCAAGACTTCACTCCGACAAACAAACAAATAAATTTAAATAAAAGTATGTTTAATAACAATAGAGATAAGAATTTGCAATTGTTAAAATTATTTTTTTAAAAAACCATTGTTTTTTAAAAAAAGAAAACAAATATGTATATTTTTTTTAAATTATGAAATTTTTGTATATCTAAAATTAATTAAAAAAAAGAAATATAATTTTTAAAATGTTTGTACTAAAAGTTTTCATCAGGTTAATATATATTTATATATATATATATATATATATATATATATATATATATATATATATATATATATATTTATATTTATATTTATATATATATTATTGACGGTTAATGGTCGTCAAAAGTGTTGCGCAGGTTATCGGCAGGTGAGAGGCCGACCATGTAAACAGAGACGGGATCTGGTCTCGTCTTGCTTCGGGTCGTTACTCTTTTTGGCGTTCCCGATTGTCATTCCTTGTACCCGAATTTTGAAATCCCGTAAATATTGCTTCTTATTATATTAACCTATCTGCGCTTGTTATTATTAGACTGGAACTGTAACTTCTCTAACGCTTCCCTCTCTTTTTACCAATTCTTCTATCTTCATTTTGACATTTCGCTTATGACATTCATATATCTCATGCATACTCCACATTCATAATACCTTTCATCTTATTATTATTATTTTTTTTTTTTTTTTGTTAATAGAGATATGTTTCATAAATATGGTCTTTAAGTTTATTGAAAATGATAATTCATAATCATCATTAAATATGAATGATATGTTCAATGTATGAAAAATTGATATATAAATATTTGGATAGAAAAATGAAACGAATGCTCCGCATTTATATAGTACATTGTTTATTTTCATAATTTGTAAAATTGATACACAATATTATTAGATTGATTGAAGTATTAACATTACGGATATTAATTAATATATATCATTTTGAAACAAATATGTGTAAATGTAACCCTGTCAAGTCTAAATAAATATTAGCATCTGAAAACAGGATATAAAAATGATTATTAATTTTGAATTGGATGAGAAATTATATGCATGTTGGCGAAAATCACTTTGATATTTCTTATATGGGTATCTTTTTTACACTTTGTGTTCATTTTTTTTTATATAAATAGAATCAAATTTATAAATAGGATTTTAAATCATTATAAATTTTAATATTTTAGTTAAACAACAATTTAGTTATTGTAAATAAAAAAAGATTATATTTTTCACAAATGAAAAGTAATAAAATGTAAATTGTGTGCATTAGGAATTTCTAATTCTCCATATTATATTATATCATACAAATATGCCTTAATTTATAATTTTAAATTTAAAATACATTTTTATAACACTGAAATTTCGGTATATAAATATCTACTTTTATGTGATAATTACCATATTTTCAGGTTAATTATGCGAATGTTTATTTAAAATTGTGGAGATAGAAAATGGAACGTTTATCTCACGACTTGAACTTAGCTCTAGAAGAGAGTAATTGTGGTAAACAGGGACGTAAAAAATTTGGTTTGAGAAGACGCACACGTTCAACAGGAAATTTGTGTAATTCTTATTTTTTGTACATTTTACCATATATAATATAACGCGCTTGCAATGAAATTCATATATTTTAATTATTTTTATTCAGGTGAAGATGGTAGTTCAAGTAGTCCACCTCAACCAGCAATAATTTCCAATGTTTGTTTTTAATGATTTTTTACTATATATATATATATATATATATATATATATATATATATATATATATATATATATATATATATATATATATATATATATATATATATATATATATATATATATATATATAATATGTGTGGGTATGTATGTAATGTTTCGGTCGTTTTAAAGGTACTATCTGATTCTGATGATCCACAGTTAAATCAGTTGCAACAAGGAAATATAACACATTTTTGTTCGACTGGCAATTTTGAATCTGATTCTTTTAATGAAAATTTTTCACCAGCAAAACCTCCAAACGCTCGCCGTAAAAGAAAATTTAAAAAAATGGCCATCGACTATCCAGATAATGGGAGAATATCACCTCCATTAGCTATAGGACCAGCTTCACATGTTTGTATTTCGTTTAATTTATTTAATTATTAGGTTTTCACTTTTCATATATCATCATATTCATTTTTTTTATAATTTATAGTAAAATCTCAAATTAAATGTAAATATTTTTTTTAAATCTATATTTCATGTAAATTAAAATTAAAAAAAAATAAATTAATTTGTTTTCCATTTATGTAGAAAATTGATTCTTGAGAGAATTGTGCAAATAAAAATGAATTTTTGTACAAAAAAAATGCAAGTTGAAAGCATAACATAATACGAATAAAATTTAGTCTGACACACACATACACACACACACGCGCGCGCGCGCGCGCACACACACACACACACACACACACATATATATATATATATATATATATATATATATCAAAAACGTACATATGTAGTTTTATACTTATATATTAATATGCATATATGATTTTTATAGGTAAATATTCCGAATTGTTCAGTTTTAAATTTACAAGGAGCGACTCCTTTTTCTCTAATTACTAAAAAGAAAAGAATATTTAAACATGGTTGCCAGGATGGGTTTGTTTTTTTTAATTTAAAAAGAAAACATTATATTTGCCTGACTTATTTTTTTTTAATTGTTATTAAATTATTAAAATTTTAGACACAGATCTAATATGTTTTGTGGAAAACGTAAATGGTCTCATCGAGAAAGAAGTGAACTGGGAGAAATGAGGGAACGTTCCTTTAGTGGCGGATGTGCTTCAAAATCATATTTTTGTGGGAAATCAACGTCAAAATCGTTTCTAGACTTTAAAAATTCTAAAAAGTATTTACCAATTGACAAAGTTCCTAAATTCAAAGAGAAACTTCTTACTCCTGTTAAAAGTGTTGGAGTTAAAAATGGATTAGAATCAGCTTTGCAAAGTATCACACTATCATCGTTTGCTCCAAGTCAATTACCGGGAAGTTCTTCGTTTAATTTTGTTTATCGACCACCAGCCACAACTTGTGAAACTATACCCATTTTTGATAAAACAGTTAATAAAACGCCTTCTGTGTTTACTGCTCCTTTTTTTGCTTTTCCTGAGACTGATGCAAAGAACCAAAATACAAAAGGATCAAAGAAACACGATAAATCTCATAATAGACAACATAAATCTCATCGTAAATCAGAGCATAAACTACGAAATTCACTAAAGTTTAACGATCCAAATATCGATATGGACTGTTCAGTTATAAATGACATAGTAAGTTCCAGTTCTATAAGCAGTAGTGATTCAGAAGGAGTTATTACAAATGATAGTGATAGAGAAGGAGATGACGAATTAACAGATTGGCCTGGAAATGAAGAGATTTCATCTTTTAATAAAAATCTCAACCTTAAAGTACAAAAACCGACATCAAATGGTCCATTAAAATCAACCGTCCCAATGACAAAACCCATTTCTAAAAAAGAAAAATTTTTACCAAAACAAGGTCTCAATAGCTGCAAAAATAAGACTGATACATCACAAAAGACTGAATTGAATATAGAAGTTCATGCTGAAATGCAGCTCATGGATGATGATACGATAATGTCTGATTCTGGTTCCGTTTTAGATACATTTTCTAATTGTATCAATTCGGTTAGCGATCCCACCACTTTAACAGAAACATATACCAGTTTTGCCGATGTTAAGAATGCTGGCCTATTGAATAATAATGTGAACGAAGCGTTTTTTCATTCATTTCAAGCTCTTCAAGATAGTGGAAAATTTCATTTAAGTAAAGAAAATGACCAATACATACCGCGATCGAATTTCACTCTTCAGAAAACTTCTTCGAGTGATTTAAATCTCAGCGAAAAGTCACCACAGAGTGATCACTGCTATAGCGAACATTCTACTTATTTTGGACTTCCAACTATTAGAAAGTTAAGAGCTGGTTGCAGAAGATTGAGAGATGAACGTCCAGGTTTTGCTATTTTAAGTGCGGCAAATGAACAACTTTCTCGGTTTTTGCAGGACTCTTGTCAAGATGAGCTTAAGCTACCATATATCAACAACGATCAAGAGGAGAAAGAGAAATTAGCTTCTTTAGCAAAATTATATTCACTTGATATGAGCGTCGAACTTGGAAGACCAGTACTAAGAAAAACAAGGTTTTATATAATATTTTATATTTGGGCGTAACATTATCATAAAGAAATATTTGATTTAGGAATATTTTTAACGTTTGTCTTTTCAATTTGATCTTCCACCATATTGAAGAGAATATAGTGGTGGATAATCTATATATTAAATTTGTAATTAAAAAAATGACATGTAAATATTAGTGGGTTATGATAATTTTACTAAAATGTAACATTAAAGAAAAACAATAATTTATATATATATTTTTAATAATTTCAGCAATACTACTCAATCCGTTCGTGTTGAACATTCGAGGCTTCATTGTCAAAGATTTTTATCGTTGTCTAAATTTAAAAGACGTTGCTATGATGTGGATTGTTCATCAGAGCAACTATTTTCTCTTCCGACTGATATGACGCAATCAACACTAGAAGATAATAAACATATTCCTAAATCTATAGATATCGATATATGCGGATCGTCAGCGAACAAAAACGTTACGTATTTACAGGAATCGTTTCCGGTTTTGGCTAAAGCTCCAACTATGAACGATCTGTCACAATCGCAAGACTACGATCAAGGTTTCTCAGAGCCTAGTTTAAGAAACAGTCCACATTTGGATGTAAATGATGAACTGAAATCTCACGATAAGAGCGATGGAGGTTTTTCTAGTGATTAAAATGCAATTATCTGTGTTCCAATCAGTATTAATTTTTATATATTTATGTGAGAATTCTGTATATTTATACGTTTACTATTGTGATGTAAGTATGCTTTATTACTTTATTTATTGCTCTTTCTCAGTAACATATGAAAAATAATTATGATAATCCATCCATTTATTGCATATAAATATTTTTTAACATATAGTTTTTATTATATCGTTTGATATTTTTCATTTTGTATATTATCAACGAATTTGATATAATTTAATAAATATATATTTTTTTGTTGAATTGCATAAAATATTTGATTAAACAAAGACATAATAAAGTCACTTGAATTTGCGGATATTTTATTAAAAAAAATTTATTAATTTATATAAATAATATTTATTCATGGAAGGGATAATCAAATAATTGTTTTTAATTTTAATAAGTATGACCGTCAATATCATCTTTTGATTTTGTTGATATTAGCAAGCAATATTTATATTCACTAATTAATTTCATACGTATTTTCAATTAAAATACGAAAAAAAACGATTCGTTTTTCACAATTCATGCATAAGATTTGCAATCGAGTCCTTTTAGTGTGATATCAATAAGTATTAAGTGTTGTGTCATATTAACAAGTGACCGACACACTAATCTGACTCGATTGTACTTGCACTCTTATTTCCGATAGAAATTATTATTATTATTATTTTATTTATTTATAATTTAATAATGCAATAAATTATTCTATAATTATGTAAGATCATTTTTGATCTGCAGCTATCCAAAATACTTTAAAATGTCTCATTCTAAAAAAAAATATTAATATAAAATATTAATAATTTGGTGAAAGGGATGCAATTATAATATAATAATAAACCAGTTGTTAAATATTGTATAATATTTTAAACGTGATATTTATGAAGGGAAATAAATAACATATTGATGTCGTATAGACATAAATATTACAATTACATTACTCTAATATATATATATATATATATATATATATATATATATATATATATATATATATATATATATATATATATATATATATATATATATATATATATATAATATTAGTTTTTAATCTTACAAAGCACATATTTCGTGCTTTTAATTATCTTATTATTTAAATCGTAAAAAATGTTCCAATAGTTTTGCTGATTTACAATAATTATCATTTATTAACATAAATAGTAATCTTAAATTTTATTTCCATTGATAATTCGTAGATTCTTTTTTATATTTCAGTTTTGTTCTTGTAGATTTAGTGTTGATGCAGAATATTTATCTAGTATAAAGCAAATATCATATCAAATTTTACCAATAACACGTTTATATTATAATATAATATAACGAGAAATACTTCAATACGTCGGAATATATTTTGGTACAAACGATCAAAATTCTAATGATGACTATCATTTATTTTCAGTTTAGATGCTATTCGAAGTAATTTGTATATTAGCCTAAATATGGATTCGATTTGAAATTTTCTACTTTCGCATAGTTTTGTTTTTCATACGTCAATAATTAAAAATATTGAATTATCGTATTGTGTTTATAGGACAGTGGTTTTCTATTTTATACTAATTATTATTAATCTCATCGCTGTAAGATTATAATTATTTTTAGTATTAAATTGGAGATGTTCAAATATTGTAAAATTAGAATTAACTTTTTATTAATTAATCGTTCGATGTATAGAAAATAGTTTTGTAGCCGATAGAAAAAATATATATATAAATATACTACTAAACATATTTTCTCTATCGTGTGAAATATTTCTTTGTGATAAATAGATGAGAAAAAAGCAACTGTGATAATCATATAATATTTATGATGAATTAAAATATCATTATTATTATTTTCGAAATAAATAGTGACGCTTTTTAAACAATTAACACGAACTTATTTTTCAGTTCAAACTTTAAACTATTAAATCGATAACATTAAACGAACGATATATGTGTCGTTCTTTTTTTTTCTTTATTGCGTTGTACGCAAAATTTTAAATTATATCATTTAAAGTTTAATGTTTGACTATATCAAGTATTAATTTACAGTATCTTTTAATCGACATGTTAATAAAATTCATTAACATAACATTTACTTAGTAATAAACAAAGCTTTATGTAAAACTTTTAGTCCTATTTGAAATTAGGTAATAATTAGTTAATTGTCGTAAAAAATAATGTTAGTTTTGAACGTTTGATACTTTTATTTTTATTTTGGAGTACTTTGCACGTTATTAATGATATATATATATATATATATATATATATATATATATATATATATATATATATATATATATATATATATATATATATATATATAATTTCTTGATGCAATTATCGTTAAGTATTGTACGTGCATTTTTTTTTCTTTAATCTTACATAATGAGAATTAAGATTCAAGCTTTAATAATTCATGTGTTAACTATTATATTTATCATTTTTATACATATATGGTACATATTTTTTTTTCTCACTCGATTAATATCTACTATGTTAATTTATTTGATTTTGTCGAAATAAAAATATATTCTTGTTTAATATTGTGTTTTTATTTATACAGCGTGTTGTATTTTTTTTTCAAATTCAATATCAGCATTTTTTTAAAATATATTTTGTGAAAACGAATTTAATTTGTATACGTTTTCTAATTATTAATCTCATCGATTGTTATTACTTATTTACGTTTACACTTTTTTTTATATATATAATACAGCAAGAAATATATTTAAATACTTTGGTGTTTTTATAATTTTTTACATATTTATTAGATTATTATAAATATTAATAATGTATTACTAAATGAAATATTTATTTGTTTCTTTTTTAATATACATAAAATATTATATCACTATATACATATATTTTTATTGCTAAACTTGAGACATGTATAAAGTTATAAATGCAAACAAATGGAATGTATTATTTGATATTAATATCCATGAGAAGTTATTGAAACATAAAAAAAAACATGTTGAAAAAGACTAGAAAGACTTTTGCTGATATATCTATATATTCTATGTGAATATTAGATATTATGACACAAAGTAGATCTAATATTAAATTATTTCTTAAGTTTAATTATATATTATTTTTATATATACATATACAAGTAAAAATGGTAACTTGTAACATTTTCTAATCGTTGTTTGATTTAGACGTTTCTTTTTTTTTTTTTTTTTTGTGGTGATGCGTCATTGGCTTGCATTTTGAAACCTTGCGGCCGCAATCACTTCCTCGTATGCATCATCGGCTTCGGGAAGCAGCTGCCATTATATAATTATATTCAGAACCGTCAGAATGCGACCTGATGGCTACCTTGGTCCAGTGTTGGTCTCTCCTGCGGCACTGGAGCCAAAGAAACTTGGCTCACCATGGTGCGGCTGTGGTTGTAACTGTATCCGAGTTGCTCTTTCGATTTCTCTACAACAAATTCAAAGGTAATCTAAATAATTTTGCCATTACTAATCCATATAAAACTGTAATCGTTTCAACGTTCACATTATTTTCAGATGTATATCGATTAACTATTATATATATATATATATATATATATATATATATATATATAAATTTAAATGAATATTCAGAAAAATATTATTATATAAATTTTTTGATAAGTATTTTACTTTCAGTTCGGTTCGCTTTGAAACAGTTTTTCTTTTCTATTATATGAAAAGCTGAATCGTTAGCTTTATGTTCGATTATTTGCATAAGCGAAACACCTTTATTTATAAATTGTATATGGGACGTTTATCCTTTTCGGACCGGTCGCGTTTAAAAAGCTCTCCTTTAAAAATATATTGAAAAGTTTTAAAAAAGCAACCGACGACAAAGGGTAGCACTTCAAAAGAATAATCATCAATCATTGAAGACGGAAAAATACAACATCAATAAGTTGAACGCGTCGGTACGGTTTTATGTTGAAGCTTATAAAGAACTTTATATATATATATATATATATATATATATATATATATATATATATATATATATATATATATATATATATATATATATATATATAAATATATAAAATCTTAATTTGTTTCTGGCTGTAATTAATAATAATAAAATTATAAAATAAACATTATTTTATTTTATATTAAATTATTTTTACTCCGTCCTGTATTAATATAATACATGATATATGTGTTTATGTTAGTCCTAGCTGTTATGATATGATTGATCTATTCGAGTTACGTTTTTCCATCGGCATGGAAATATCGGAAAATGTCTCTCGTCTCCGCGCGTCGGGTTTTTCCGTCGATTTTTCTCGGCACACATCACACGAGAGAGTGAATATAAACGATGTTTGAAAAAAAAAACTTTTGTTTCGTGATATCACGCGTGACATATCACGGAAACTAGTCGACACGGATTCGCGCGTAATATTTCACGACGATTTCGACTCGCGAAAACTGCGTGGAAAAATTATATTGCGCAATATTTTAACGATATTTTCCAACACGAAAATTTGCGCTCGCAATAAATTCATGACGTTCAGCGCAAAGAAATATGTAATATATATTGCGAATTCGCGAATAAACTCGCAAGCTTAATTTTATATCCCATAAATTATTTTATTTAATCGCACAAACTGTCGAGTTCGGTTAGTGTGACAGTCTGAATAATAACACTCATCTAGCATCATTACCCATATTTTAATCTATATTTTATTTAACTCTGGTTATTATGACACAATGGTTAAAATTATATAATACAGAATTCTAACTTATCTCTCTAATCAAACTGAACTATATACTAATGTGATCAAAAAGTAATGTGAAATCGTCATATAAAACTCCCGGACAAGTTAGGAGGGCAAGTAATTTGTATTTTTTTTTCTAGATTGGTAGGACTGTCTATAACATTTGCTAAGCGTTTATCTGTCAAAAGGTTTAATTATCTCCAAGTTGCACGTGTTTTTTCAAACTCTTGGTTCCTTCAACACGATAATGCACCATGTCATACTGCATTGGTTCTTCGCGACTTTTTTGCCATAAACTCGACTCATATCGTTTCGCAACCACCGTATTCGCCCGAATTGGCTCCATGCGACTTCTGGCTATTCAGCAAACTCAAAAAGCCGATGCGGAGACGTTGTTTTGACACGATCGAGGAGATAAAAACCGAATCGAAAGTCTTGAAGGTTATACCGGAAAAAGACTATTCCGACTGTTTAGAGGAGTGGAAAAAACGTTGACAAAAGTGCGTTTTATCGGACGGGGATTACTTTGAAGGGGATGAAATTGATTTTGAAGAATAAATAAAGAATTACATTTTATAAACAAATTCACCTTACTTTTTAATCACAGTGTTATATATGGGGATATAAATATAATTTAGAAAAAAATTAACTTTGATTTAAAAAAAATTGAATTGAATTTAATATTATATTTCAATCAAAAATAAATTAGATTGCTTTATTAAATACGTATTAAAAAATACATTCCATTTATTCAATGAATTTCATTTAATTATAAATATATATATATATATATATATATATATATATATATATATATATGTATATATATATTAAATACTAATATATCAGTGATTGCGGTTTTACGATATATAAAACATATTACGATTTAAATATTTCGATAGTCGATCCGCAAATCGTCGCCGATTCGACGCCCGCAGCGAAAGTGTTAAACAGCGTTACGTGTTTTCTTCATAACACATTGAAAATCAAATTAATCGTTTTGTCATCAGCGCGCGTCATTTTACGTGTTATAACCGCTTTATCGAATAGAAATCATTATCGGTGACGATAATTCCAGTCGCTTGTCGCACTTTGCGCGGACAAGTATTGTCGAATAAATATACTTTATTGAATTTTAATAAAAAAAAAATATATATATATATATATATATATATATATATATCTATATATATATATATATATATACATACATATGGTATATATGTATATATATTTATTTTATGTTTTCTTTCTATCCGCTGTTTACATAGCCTAGAATAGACGAACATTACTATTTCAATATATTTCAACGCCTTTCACTTTTACGCGTGTTCAAAAAATGCCCGGACTGAAAATAACAGTCGAACAAGGAGAACTGGAAGGATGTTCGAAGACCACCGTAGATGGATTAGGATATAATTGCTATATGAAAATACCTTATATAAAACCACCGCTTGGTAACTTGCGTTTCAAAGTATGTATTATATATATATATATATAACATTTTTTTAGGTGTGATTAGCTAATATAATAACAAGAATTCGAATCGATCTATGTTTTTTTATCTATGAAATTTTGATAAGTTTTATATCTAGTTAAATTTAATCTTTAACTGATGGTTTTTTATAATAATAGTAATTATGGATTATTTTAGTGATAGTGAAATATATATATATATATATATATATATATATATATATATATATATATATATATATATAATTATTGGTCAAATTATGTAACATGCAATAATATAATATTAATAATTCAGTGTTAACGATGACATAATATTTCACAATGTGATGAAATATTTGATAGTTTAAGAATGGACGCGTTCAAATTTATTGTGCGAACAGACACAATAATTAGCTAAAAATATTATTTTATGAATTAAATAACGTGTAAATTAAAATTATTAAATAAACAGAAGTATGGTTTAATATTTTTTATGTATTTGATTTGAAGAAGTTAATTTATATATATATATATATATATATATATATATATATATATATATATATATATATATTGTATATTAAGAGTTACTTAATTTCATGTTGATGTAAATTTTGTAATAATTTCATACTAAAAGATATGAATTTTATGAGTATTGATTAGTGGATAAATTGAACTCGTATTTTAAAATATTACAACTGTGGTTTAGATAACATGTATTTTTTGATGTTGTTAATAAATAATATATTTTATTTTAGGATCCCCAATATCCTGAACCGTGGGAAGGGGTCAGAGATGCTACAACCGAAGGTTCGATAAATCCTCAGATAGATTTAGAGAAAAATATTTCCGGAGATGAAGACAGTCTATTTTTGAATGTATTTACACCATCAACAATTACAGTGGATGACAAATTAGCTGTTATGGTGTGGATACATGGAGGTGGATTTAGAATGGGTTCTGGAAGCGGAACGATACACGGACCAGATTATTTTATTAAGAAGAATGTAATCTTAGTAACGTTCAATTATAGATTAGGACCATTGGGATTTTTGTGTTTGAACAACGCCGACGTTCCTGGTAATGCCGGTTTGAAAGACCAAGTATTTGCTCTAAGATGGATACAGAAGAACATAATCAAATTTGGAGGTGATCCTGATAACGTCACAATATTTGGAGAGAGTGCCGGAGGTGCGGCAACGCATGCTATAATGATGTCACCTATGGCTAAAGGTTTATTTGCCGGTGCTATAATACAATCTGGATCCTGTCAGAGTTCATGGGCATTACAAAAGAATCCAACTTTAAATGTGTTGACGCTCGCTAGAGGTCTGGGTTTCGAAAGCAGAAACAAGGAAGAGGCTATTGAATTTTTGCGAACGGCATCCGTGAAAGATCTATTGAATACTGCCAATGTACCATTTGCTATACCGGACAGTTATTTATTTTTACCAGTAATTGAGAGTAAAATCGATGGCGTCGAGGCATTCATAACAAAAAATCCTGAAGATTTAATGAAATTCGGCGATTACAGCAAGGTTCCATGTATAAACGGTTTCAATTCAAAAGAGGGCGTCATATATTTAAATAAAGCGTTCATAACAATACCGGACTTTAGTAAAGTCAGAAATTTAAGCCAATTCAAATTAGATTTGACACGTGTGCTGAAAGAAATGGCCAGAACGAACAACGAAAGGGACCTACAAAAATTGTCCCTGAAAATAAAAGATTATTATTTTACCAGAGGAAAACCGTTCGTTGAATGTTATATAGATTTAATAAGCGATCTGCATTTCGTAAAAGATATAACTTCTAGCATAAAACTTATGGCGGAACATTCTACTGTGTACTCTTATGTTTTTGACTATAACGGAAGCAATAATTTCTGCAAGGGTATGGTTGATTATCAATATTCTGGAGCTGCACATGCCGACGAGCTCGGCTATATGTTTAAATTAAATATTCCCAATGTGGAATTTCCACCATTAAACACCGAAGATGCAATAGCTTCGGATCGATTGATTACAATGTGGACCAATTTTGCCAAATACAAGTGAGTTTTATATTTATATATTATATTATATACATTAATTTTAATGTTACTATCACAAAATATTTTATTTACACAGAAATCCCACGCCGGAATTGAACAATGTTATCACAGAGATTTGGAAACCGATCACTAAAGAAGAACATAAAATTATGAATATCAATACGGAGCTAAATATGGTGGAGAATCCTTTTAATGAACGCATTAAATTCTGGAAGGATTTGTTCTCACAAGGAAACGCGATTTCGGCGAAGGGGGATTTTAAATCAAAAATGGATTTTTGGAAAAATATTCAGAAATCATAATTGAAAATTTTATTTATATTTTATTATTATTACTATTATTATAAATCCGAAGGTACAAATTAGATTTTATATAATTATTTTTAGATAAATAAATTGTGCCTTATAAATGACAATATGTATGTAAAATATTATGAAATATATATGAAGAATTTATATATTTTTTAATGAATTTATTTATCTTTTATTATTTCACAAGAGTTAGTTGTATTCATCATTGCATTCAATGATATCACTCGTTTTTTATCATTCATCCGTATTTTTTTTTTGTTTTTTGTAAATTCATGTTCATAAAAAAAAGGATTACATTTTATTAATATTTAGTATAAATAATAATATATTAGAATATGTACTCAAATTTTTGATCAATAATTAATTTGTAATTAGATTATTACCAGTTCAATATCGAACACTTGTCAATGTACAATTTATATCGTGTTATTTAATTTTTATATGAATGAAAATTTAATTGCAATTAATCGAATATTATATATATATATATATATATATATATATATATATATATATAAATGTGTGCATGTTAATTTAGCGCATCGATGTATGGGTTAATAATTTTATCGAATGAAAATTATCTGTCGTGATATTTCAGTTGTTTGCTGCAGTCGTTACGAATAAGTATCGTCGATAATTGTTTATATATTTATATATTGCGAAGTTTATAAAATAAATCCGGAAACTTTTCGATACGCGAACGCGAACCGTGTGTTCGAAAAAAATGCCCGAACTAAAAGTGATCGTGGAGCAAGGCGTGTTAGAGGGCTGTTCGAAAAGTGCTGGGAACGGATTTGATTATAATTGCTATTTTAGAATACCGTACGCAAAACCGCCGCTTGGAAATTTGCGTTTTAAAGTAAATATATTATTATTATTATTATTATTTTGTATTAATTTAATCGAAATTGTCGATTTAAAGAATTAAATACGCTTTATCTATTAAAAAAAAAAGATATTTTTTTATCATGCTAAGTAATTTAATCATAAATTAATATTTAAATATATTTAACACCTTTACTATGAACAATTTTAGATTTTATCAAAAGAACTTCAAACAAAAAAAAGAAAGAAAAATTTATCAAAATATATTTTTCCAAAGAACTATTAAAAAAATATCTATCATTGTTTTAAAAAAAATACCATAAATATCATAACGTATCTTTTTATGGACTAGATTAAAAATGAATATATTCTGTATGTATTAATAATATAACGATTTTATTAAGCGTAACTGTGTTTCATAGGATCCTCAGTATCCTGAATCGTGGGATGGAGTTAGAGATGCGACGTTTGAAGGTCCGACGAATCCTCAGATGGATTTAGCTTTTGCAAAAGATTTTACAGGAGATGAGGATAGTCTATTTTTAAATATATTCGCACCATCTGCGATCAATGAAGATTCAAAACTTGCAGTAATGGTGTGGATACACGGAGGTGGATTCAAAACGGGATCAGGAAATATAATGATATATGGACCGGATTATATCGTACAAAAAAATGTAATTTTAGTAACATTAAATTACAGATTGGGACCATTGGGATTTTTATGTCTGAATAATGCTGATGTACCGGGAAATGCTGGTCTAAAAGACCAGGTATTCGCCTTGAGATGGATACAGAAGAATATAGTCAAATTTGGCGGTGATCCTGATAACGTTACGTTATTTGGAGAAAGTGCCGGTGGTGTTTGCGTGCATGCCATGATGATGTCAACCATGGCTAAAGGTTTATTTTCCAGTGCCATAATACAATCGGCCACATGCAATAGCGTGTGGGCATTCCAAAAAAAACCCATAATGAACGTGTTGAATCTAGCCAAAGATTTGGGTTTTGCAACCGGAAACGTAAATGAAGCCGTCGAATTTTTGCGAAAGGCATCCGTAAAAGATTTGGTGACGGCGTCTCACGTGGCTTTCGCCATACCAGATGGTTATTGCTATTTACCAATAATAGAGAAAAAAATCGACGAAATCGACTCGTTCTTGATTAAATGTCCCATTGCTCTAATAAAATCTGGTGATTATAACAATGTTCCGTGCATACTTGGATTGAATTCTAAAGAAGGCGTAATACATTTAAATAAAACCATCACAAGGATCGCAGACTATAACAATATTGAAACATTGGATCAGTTGAAAGTGGATTTAATCGGAATATTGAAATGCATATTTAATACGAACGACGAAAATGTAATAGAAAAATTATCTGTTACGATAAAAGATTATTATTTTACTGAAGAAAGACCTTTTATTGAGAATTATATTGATTTTATAAGCGATGTTCATTTTGTTAAAGACGTCGATTCAACTATAAATTTAATGTCAGAGCATTCAGCTGTGTATTCTTATATTTTTGATTACAATGGAAGTAATAATTTTTGTAAATACATTACTAATTATCAATATTCTGGAGCAGCACATACTGATGAATTAGGCTACATGTTCAAGTTTAATATTTCCGATCTAGAATTACAGGAATTTAATTCAGATGATATGAGAATTTCAGACCAATTACTAACAATGTGGACCAATTTTGCTAAATATAAGTATGTTCAATAATAATATATGACTTTATTAAAATATAATTGTTATATTTTAATCATTCTTTAGGAATCCCACACCGGATGTTACCGAAATAATAACGGAAGTTTGGAAACCGGTCACCGATGAGAAAAATAAGTTCATGAACATCGGTAAGGAATTAAAAATGGTGGATAATCCGTTTGAACAGCGAATGAAATTTTGGAACGATTTACTTTTAAAGAAAAACATGTTTTTAATAAAAGAAGGATTTCAATCGAAAATGAATTTCTGGAAGAATATTCAAAAATTTGTACACAAAGATCAAAAATTATAATACGAAAAAAAAAACTAATTAAATAAATAAATAACACAAAATAATATTTATTATAAATTTTTAATCCTCCTCGTATAAAAATTAAGCGTATCGCGGAAACAATGTCGAATAAAAAAAAATGTTAAAAATAATAAAACAGTTTGAGAAACGCTCGTGCAGTTAACTGACGTTGCGAAACGCGAGTAGCAGATAAATAAATTTAACTGTCACGTGATATAAAAAAAAAACAATTTACTCTTTATCAATATTTAATCTGATAAAAAAGTAATAACGATGAAGAAATATATTTATATACATATATAAAAATATTTATTTATAATATAAAATGTTTGATGATAATTGTTATCGATTCGCAATTGTAATAATAAATTTATTTTACAACATTGTCGTCTTGTTTATATATATATATATATATATATATATATATATATATATATATATATATATATATATATATATTACAATTATTAACAATTTATAATAATTATTAAATAAGTATTTGTATTTTTTTTTATTTAATGTATAAAATAAAACTAGCCGATTGTTACGAATTATTGTCATATTTTAAAATGACAATGAAAACATATAGATCGCGATGGACTAGTGATAACGCACATATTCGCCTGTTTATTGACAGTCCACAGGTCGATTTATATTATTTTGTTATGTGAACAACTGTTAAAAGATGAATTATTCACTACGATTATATATATATATATATATATATATATATATATATATATATATATATATATATATATATATATGTTACTGTGATCAAAAAGTCATTTAAATTGTGTGATTGTCATTTAAAACTCCTGAGTAGGTAAATTGTATTTTTTTCCTAGGTTAGTAGGACTATCTATAATATTTTCTAAGCGTCTGTTTGTCAAAAGGTTTGATTATCTCCGAGTTATACGGGTTTTTATAATTCTTGGTTTCTTTATCACGATAATGCACCATGTCGTACTGTATTGGTTCTTCGTGATTTTTTTGCCATAAATTCGACTCATATCATTCCGTAACCACCGTATTCGCCCAAATTGGCTCCGTGCGACTTCTGGCTATTCAGCAAACTCAAAAGTTCAATGCGGGAACGCCGTTTTGACACCATTGAGGAATTAAAAACTGGATCGAAGAAGGTCTTGAAAGCTATATCGGAATATGACTACTCCTATTGTTTCGAGGACTGGAAAAAGCGTTGGCGAAAGTGTGTTTTATCGGACGGGGATTATTTTGAAGGGCATGAAATTGATTTAGAAGAATAAATAAAGAAATTACATTTTACAATATAAAAATTCACCTTACTTTTTGATCACAGTGTTATATATATATATATATATATATATATATATATGTGTGTGTGTGTGTATGTATATGTATGTATGTGTGTGTGTGTGTGAACGGGTGAAATGGAACATGAATAGATATCGGGAAAAATCACATTGAATAGATTGTACATTGCAATTAATACGATCGTGTTGTGAAAAATCGAGAAAAACGATTGTATCGGTCGTCGACCCCCGCGAAGGCTTTTCTTTTCGGGGCGACGAGGGGCGGAGGGGTTGATTTCTCCGTTGAAAACGAGGATGTTGCCGAAACGGAGGCCATTGTCAGTATGATTGATGGCTGAAGCTCTGATGAGAAATTAGACGCGCGCCAGTGGTAGACAACCATTGTCGTCTTTTTCCGAGTAATCTGCCGAAATAATTCATCGCGCCCGCGAACAGATTAACGCACAGCTTCTCAAACGGTTACGCGAAATATTTTTCAAATATATATATATATATATATATATATATATATATTCAAAATGAAACATAAATAAAATTCTAAAGGCATCGTTACACTACAATATATTTGTATTGTACTATTTTTTTAATATGTTTGAGTTTGATATTTTTTTTGTTGTTGTTAGTATAATTGATAATAATGATTGAATTGTTGCTGTCAACTTTTAATATTGACGCGATCGATGTTTAATCATTTTTAATTATGTCGTGTGTGCGTTTGTGCGCCGCTATTATTTACTTTGTGCAAATAAAACGTTACTGGCGTTGACACTTTGCGGTGTTAACACTTTGACACTTGACAAACCATAAAGCGTAACGCAATATTAATCGGTTAACATAAAATTATCGCTTTATCGCTAGGCAAGGATGTGGTTTTTATATTTTATTTTAAATATATATATATATATATATATATATATATATATATATATATATATATATATATATATATATATATATATATATACATGTGTGTGTTTAAAATAATTTAAAAAATGTTTAATTATCAAATAAAAATCGTGGATGCGGTTAAATTAAATATAAAAATTGAAATGCGGACGATAACGGGTTAAATGGAACAACATTACGACACAAATCGAGTCGATCGATCAGTATTTTTAATATCGTCAATTGATGTAAAAAAATGATGTACGCACAAAGGGCATAAGTACAATTATTTTTAACGTATTTTTTAATTTGAATATGTCTTTTGAATTTTATTTTACTATAAAAAATAACGTTATCCGTTTTATTATTTGTGTGCTCTGAAGGTATCGAAATAAATTTCGCATTTTTGGTTTATGATTATTATTAAAGTATAGTAAAAAATAATATAATTATTCGATATAATAATTATGAATTATATAAAAATGACGATCGACGAGGATGGGATTCGAACCCACGCGTGCAGAGCACATTGGATTAGCAGTCCAACGCCTTAACCACTCGGCCACCTCGTCGTTATGCAAAATTAGACAAAAAATTAAAGGCGATTTTTGATTATTAAACTGTGATCAAAAAGTAAGGTGAATTTGTTTATAAAATCTAAATTCTTTATTTATCCTTCCAAATCAATTTCATCCCCTTCAAAGTAATCCTCATCCGATAAAATGCACTTTTGCCAACATTTTTTCCAGTCCTCTAAACAGTTGGAATAGTCTTTTTCCGGTATAATCTTCGAGACCCTCTTCGATTTGGTTTTTATCTCCTCAATCGTGTCAAAACAACGTCTCCGCATCGGCTTTTTGAGTTTGCTGAATAGCCAGAAGTCGCACGGAGCCAATTCGGGCGAATACGGTGGTTGCGAAACGATATGAGTCGAGTTTATAGCAAAAAAGTCGCGAATAACCAATGCAGTATGACATGGTGCATTATCGCGTTGAAAAAAAACAAGAGTTGTAAAACACGTGCAACTCGGAGATAATTAAACCTTTTGACAAACAAACGCTTGGCAAATTGTACAGAAAATCTTATCAATTTATGAAAAAAAAATACAATTTTCCTGCCTTCCTAATGCCCGGGAATTTAAAATGACATTTTCACCTTACTTATTTACAGTAATATATATTAAAATTAAAAATATTGTTTATGGAAAAGAGGTACCCAAACTGCGGCTCTTTGAAGGTATATTTGTGACTCTCGTTTAATATACCCGAGTTCCCTTTTCATTTTTGAATTTATAATATATTAAAACCAAGCATATTTTGTGATTTCATTTATATGTTTTCAATAAAAATATTTTCTATAATTCTTTTTCATACATTGCGGCTCGCGAAAAGCATTTTTAAATTTTAAAAAATTACTCGGACTATCAATGCGCTTGGCCACCCCTGTTATATTCTCAAACATTCTCTCTTTTATCTGTTTACTAAACGTGTAGCGTATTTTGAAAGTTATCAACTTAAATCCGTGATAAATTTCGCGGGTAAAATTTAAAGCTTGATGTATGTGTGCTTGTATATTATTATATACTATATACATATATGATATTAGTTTGTAAACATAAATAGATTATTATTTATATTTATAATATTCTTTTACAACTATATAAATGAAGAGTAATTTATTTTTGCTTTCAACGTTAATATATATATATATATATATATATATATATATATATATATATATATATATATATATATATATATATATATATATATATATATATATATATATATATATATATATATATATATATATATATATATATTTATATATATATATATATATAATTTACATACACATATAAGTCAGTTTGTATATGAATGTGTATGTATACGATTTTATAAAGAATTTTATAAAACTATACATATAAGTAAATGGAAAATTGTGAAAGCGACATTTTTTTCCATTCGATCTAAAAATACTTTTCAATTCATTTTAATCATAACGCAATTATAAGCAGAAAGAAGACTTGCAATTTCAATTAGTGTGCAACGAAAAAAATAAAATAAATAAATAAAACGAAAGCTTTTGACGCCGAAATAATGAAAAGGCGTTCGTTTCAAACGTTTCATTCGATTTCGTCGTTGAACTCTATTTACAGCTGAAACGTGTTTATTTTTTATTTTTTTTACTTTTACTTTTATTACGATTATTATTATATGAAAAGTCAGCGACCCGAGTACGCTTAATATTTCGTTAAAACCTAAAGCCTTACGGTTTGTATATATGAGGGTATATTTTTGAATTTTGTTTTTGAACCGGATTTTTGGAGGTCGTTAAAGACGCGTTCTAACGGTCCAGAAACGTTTCCGGAAAATACGGAAAATCGCATTAATTATTTCGATTCGAAATTCGACAGCAGTCGGAAATATTTCAACGAAAAACGGGTTGGGGTGAAACTTTTCGCGATTTATATAATTATTATTGGGGCGATAATGACGATTATATTCGAAGTCGTTCCATTTCAATTTTCCAGATTTGCTTAATTGTGTATACAGGGTAATGAAAATTTTTTTTTCATATTTATCTATATAGATATATATTATTATATTGAATGTGTTGAATTTTGAACGTAATTCTAGATCTAATTTTAATTCAAAAAATATACGACAAAAATAATTACGAATATGTTGTAAAAATATTAAAAAAATAAATAATAATTCGTTAATTTCGTATCGACCTGTATATGTGTACGTCTTGATATTAAATATTACAAATTAAATAAGTTTTTACGGTTTCCAATATAATAGAAATAACCGTTTAAAATTCAAATAACAATCTGTACAATTCTTAACAGTTTTTCCAATAGAAATAAAATATAGTAATGTCGGCAATAATATAATATTATAATTATTACAAGAATATTTTTGGTAAATTTTATTATATATATATATATATATATATATATATATATATATATATATATATATATAATGAATATTTATTACAAAAATAATTACTAATATTAATTAGATATATAGTCAACAATAGATGGCGCTTATCGACGAATGGCTATGAGAAATATATGAAATTAAATTAAAAAAAAACATACAATTGTCAACAAGGACGAAGCATTTGAAATATTTCCGTTTCACTTGTCACTTCTTAAATATCTTATTCAAAATCCGCATTCATCCCTTATTTTTGAAATATAGTATCGTTCGGGTCAAGCGTTAAATCGCTAACGGAATCGCCTTTGTATTCCGAAAATACGAGTTCATTTCCCAATGCATGCGGTATGCGAAAAACGAATACCGAAACGTCGCTCTTTCGAGCGAAAAAAAAATCGTTTCAACCTACGAATGCGGAAGCTTTTCCGTTCAAGCTTTTCCCGTTGAAAATCGAAAGAGTCACGAAACCGAAAATCAAAGCGATTTTCAAATTCAAATATGTACCACTGTGACGTTTAATATTTGTTTCAGTGTTATTATTTTTTATTAAACAACATATAAATTGATAATATATTATAGATAATTTGTTTTCGTTGATGAAAAACTGAAATATTTTACGAACCTCCTTTGCTGCTAGGCGCTGGTGTAAAAAGTAATCTTGGAGATTTGCAAAGTAACACCGATTTGTAGGCTTGTCTGTACTGTTTATTCATGATTACATAGATTATCGGATTTATGCAGGCCGATAGATATAATAAAATATAACTTAAGATATGCAGAGCTGAAACAATAATAAAAAAAATCCTATAAGATAAACCTATTACAGTAATAAAGTAGTATTATATATTAGTAAGTCGAAAAAAATTAATTTGTGAGTTAGTTAATGGGTGCTAAATCGGTAGAATAAGGCGGATGCTCAAGTATTAAAATCTATATTTATTTTATTATTGTCAATATTCTAACATATACAAAATCATAAAATTATGTAAAGATATAAATGAAAAACATTTATTAATGTAATTGGAATTTTTTAATATTTTTTTATTTTTTTCAATTTAAATAAAAATTCGTATCGTATTTTCTATATTTTATATATGAACGGAAAGATAATATAAATTAAATATATATATATATATATATATATATATATATTTTTTTTAATAAAAAAAATTATTACAATAAAACGCACTTTTTCCTGTTGTTTTATTTCTAATAAAATATATTGTTTATATATCGTTTTTTTTTTGAATGAGAGGGTTGAAACTAATAAATTCGCAATATAATACGTGCGCGGTTTATTAGAACGCCATAAAGTTTATTGAGGGTTAGTTTTTGGAAAATGCAGTAAAGTACCATTTGTATGTACATAATGAAATTTATTACGCCGTCATGTTTATGTACGCGGAAAACTTACTTCCGGTTATGGTGTATAGTAAAATTTTTACTATCACTATATACGATATAATAACAATATATTGCACATATGCATAGAAAAATATACTACTGTGATCAAAAAGTATGGTGAAATTGTCATTTAAAATTCCCGGACATTAGGAGAGCAGATAAATTGTAAATTTTTTTTCTTCGGTTGGTAGGACTGTCTATAACATTTTCTAAGCGTCTGTTTGTCAAAAGGTTCAATTATTTCCGAGTTACACGTGTTTTTACAACTCTTGGTTCCTTCATCACCATAATGTACTGTGTCGTACGGCATCGGTTCTTCGCGACTTTTTTGCCAAAAACTCGACTCATATCGTTCCGCAACCACCGCATTCGCCCGATTTGGCTCCGTGCGACTTCTGGTTATTCAACACACTCAAAAGGTTAATGCGAGGACGCCGTTTTGACACGATTGGTGAGATAAAAACCGAATCGAAAGAGAATGAATCTGATTTGGAAGAATAAATAAAGAATTTACATTTTATAAACAAATTCTCCTTACTTTTTGATCACAGTATTATGTAAACCGATATGCATATATATAAAGCGACATTCTACGATTATATAAAAATATTATTACTTTTTTAAATTTCTTAATAATATCAAATTTATAAGATAATTGATACAATTATATATTAATTTATAAATATTAAAATAAAATAATATACCTGGATATTCGACTTTTTTATCGGCGACTTTGACGATCGTTATTGGCAAATAGCAGACTAAAAACGATAAGAATATGGCCAGAACCATTTTCGTTATTCTCCATTCGTTTCTGCGAGCTTTCATTTCCCTTTGATCGCGAGCTTTCGCCAGTGAAGACGGGCCGCTGATTGTGGCTACCGGTGATTTTGAAGTGACTTTTTGTGCGGCTTTATTGTGTTTTCTCATTCTATTTTCAGAACTGCGATAGAAAAATGATTTTTATCGTATAATTTGTGAACAATTAAAAAGAAAGCTGAAAAAAGTATAAGAAAATACTTATATATCATAAATAATAAATTATGTAATTATTAAAGGGTTACGATATTTTTATACGTTATCGAATTTCATGTATATTTATTCTATGACTTTTACATATAATAATATTAGCCTTTATAAACTTCACTAAATAATCTGCATTCGTCTTTATAAATATAATTGTATAAAAATAATCTTTTTCTAAAAAAAAAAACACTTTTATATCATATTAGTATATTACCAATATTAATCATCGCACCATTGTATTATTCGTCATACAGTATTATCGTACTATCGCATTATTAGAGACAATTATATCATAAAAGCTATATAATTAATTGACATTAATCGGTCAATTATTTTGTAAATCTATTAATTCATTCTTGCATTGTCATCAAGAGTGACCAATTATAAAAAGTTTCAGCTCAATTTGAAATCGGAAAATGCTCAAAAAATCGATTACAAAATTCCATCCAGACAAACAGACAAGTGAAAAAAAAATTCACTAATAAATTCTATCGTTCATGATTTGATTAACACTCACTGTGCGGACAGAGTGAAAATATTATGAATGTATAAAATTTAGTTTATATATATATATATATATATATATATATATATATATATATATATATATATAATACTAAAAGACATTTGATATAATAAATAATAAAAGAATGAACGACCACATATGCCATTTTCAGTTTCAGATCGCGTCCCACAGTTTGAGCATCGAACCGAGAGCGACATTGCAGTTTTCCAGAACGACACCTGTCTTTTTTTACCACCCCCTCTCTCTTTTTACTATTATATATATATATATATATATATATATATATATATATATATATATATATATATATATATATATATACGATCGTGTTTCTGTCTATTTGAACGGAAATCTGTCGTCACGTCTTGCAGGGCTGAACATTTATTGGAAAAACCGATAGCGATATGTCTCAGTTCGCACAAACACTTTTTTCAATTGGAGTTTGTTTACTTTTTTTCTTTCTATCTCCCTTTTAGCATTTGTGTCCTTTGTGTCGCGTCGTTCATCGCGATCTATTGGGATGTATAAATTAATATATATATATATATATATATATATATATATATATATATATATATATATATATATATATATACTAATAAAAAAAATGTTCAAAATATCAAAACGTCGGTTATCGTATATTGTTCGATTTTGTATAGTGTATTCGTGGAGAATAATGCCACTTTTTAAACGCAACTTGTGTGTGTTAAATCGTATACATATTATAATATTATTAAATTGCGCGAAAAGCGTATGATTTTTTTCTTTGTAATGCATTTTTCACGGATGAAAATGCGAATTAACATCTACAATTTTCTTATCGAATGAGAAAATTAATGGTTCGTTTTGGAACATAAATTTCATTAAATAAGAACAAAGAAAAATAACACTTAAAATATATTCATATATATATATATATATATATATATATATATATATATATATATATCTTTTTTTTGAGAACATTTTTCAGGTTGTTCGCGTTGAAAAAGTGTACGAAAGGCACAAATACGATAATAATAATAAATATCTATGTGTATTTTTTATATTGTATACAATGATGCTATTTTTTTTCAGACGCGATAAAAGCGATTTTTTTCTATGATACTTCATATAAAGGATGCTTCGAAACTATAAAAAAATAATTAATTAAATTCACATTGTTACTTATATTAAATTTTTCAAAAATCATTTTTATATATTGAAAAATATATAATTATCATTTTTCACGTTTTCAATTGCCGATATTCGTTTTATTAAGAAAAAAAATGATGATACATTTTTTTTTCGGGACAATCTGTATATAGAGAATAACAATGTTGGTAATAAAGAAAAGTTTTTTTCGCACATTATATCACGTTAATGCCGTATGTAAATCTTTGAGAAGCGTCTTAACATTGTTTCGGATTATTTTTTTTTATTGTTTTAATATTATAATGGTGTCGTAAAAGGCTTCTATTTTGCTTATGCATTATTCGATAAAACAAGATTTTTTTACATTAGCAAACCGAAATAGGCTTTATATATATATATATATATATATATATATATATATATATATATATATATATATATATATATATATATATATATATATATATATATATATATATATATATGTATATATGTGTGTGTGTTATCGGCAACGATTGTATTAATTCGTGACATATCCGAGTCTTTCCTATAGCATTCAAAATAGATAATTTTATTGAATGAATTTCTTACCTGTGAACCACCCAGAAAATTCTAGCATAGCAAATGATTATTATAATGCATGGCACTAAAAATGCTATGCCAAAAAGAGCAGTTTTTGAAGAACGTCCCCATTTATCGACATTAATAGAACACGTGCCTAATTTGTCATCGTAGCCAAATTGACCTAAAAATCGAAGAAAACAAAATGCTAATTTATATAATATCGAGAGAACTGAAAAATAAATTTTAAAAGTATAAGTAAATTTTTCATGCGTGTTTTTGGATGAAATAGGTCGTGAATAATCGAAACCCCAAAAAGTGAAATGTTGGCGGTGATCGTGAAAAGTATGGTAGTTTCATTTGAATTTACTATTCGTTGCTTACCCCAAATGCCGATAAGGGTTGGTATTTGCATTCCGTAACTGAAAAGCCAACTGAATATAATCATGGCTGCTATCCACCCTTTCTTGTAAATCCTCGCATATATGCCATGATGAGCGATCATTATGTACCTGGAAAAAATATACGAATAATATATATATATATATATATATATATATATATATATATATATATATATATATATATAATTTAGAAGAAAATGGATGGGGTGAGGGGTTCTGAAGCGGAATAATAAGGGTACATTAGCCTTAGCGTGGCAATCCGGTTGCGAAAATTCATAGTGAATCAAAGGACGCAAAAGCTCCGACTTTGTTCAAAGTAAAGCGAATGCATAATAGAAGAGTCAGACTGCATTCAGTGACTAAAGTTAGCATATATGGGGTGTTTCTTTTTTCTAAAGATATAAAACTTTATGTTAACAACACTTTTTGATATGTATGCCATTTTGGCAGCCATTGCTTGTTTTGTATTTAATTTGATATGCAATTATATCATGTATCGATTGACATTTGAACCGTGAAAATTATAGTTCAGTACGATTGCGTTCTTGTTAAATTTTACGATAGACATAATCGTCATACAATGCAAACTGAAGAAGCTATTGCTGTGATGGAGTGCAGTATTGAGAAAGACCCAAATGAGTCCATTCCAAATATTATATTATATCTGTATTTTTATATTAATAAAGAGATAAAATTAAAAACAAAAATATATATAAACTTAAATCAAATAATGTTTTAATACATCGTCAATATATAAAATATGCTATCTTCGAATTCACTGTATTAATTATATGCAAAATCTGTATGAGGTTAGTTCGAAATCATCCGAAAAGCGACACGATTATAATACAGCCTTATTTGACAATCCGCAAAATTCGAAATAAGCAAATAAACGTGTTTGTTATCGCGGAAAAACCCTCGGGGAAAGTTTCCACTCCGGAGAGAAATAAATTTGAATAAGATGCGCTCGTAAAAAAAAAATGTGTACGGATAAAATATATTATGCCGTGCGATTATTATTTTTTTTCCATACATTTTGTTTATAAATAGCTTTCTTTTCGACATATAAAAACGGCACATTTTCATTTTTTTTTACGCCCCCCCGAAGAAAATGCCGTGCAATTTTCCGCGCTTTCCTCTCGATTTCGCTTCGTACCGTCTTCGAATCTTTAAACGAACAAGTATCTTTTTTTACCCTTAAGCATAATAAAATATGAGAACACACACACACACACACACACATATATATATATATATATATATATATATATATATACCATATATATATATATCACAATTTATATATAATATATGTTAAATTACAGCGCATTCGCTGATAATACACATAAAATTATATAAAAGAAGCAGTAATAAAATAAAATAGAAATAATGAATAATTTAAAAAAAATATGTAAAACAATCAGGTTCAAAATGGAGATAAATATAAATGATTCAATTTCGCAATGAGTATTTTTTACATTCGATTACAGCAAAACCTCAATTTGCGTATCTTTAAACGAACAAGTATCTTTTTTTACCCTTAAGCATAAATAAAATATGAGAACACACATACACACACACACACATTAATAATAAATAATTAATAGATTTAGAATATATATATATATATATATATATATATATATATATATATATATAATGGTACATTTGTAGAAAATCAACATCTATTATCAGATTTTAATATGAAATGTTGCCGTTTTGTGGTTGGTTACGATTTTTCTAGCGTCGACAGCTCATAGAGAGGGAAATAAAAAAAAATGGGGTTCAAAATATACGTTTTACGCGGAATTTTCGCGGCGCACAAAGGAAAATTCGCAAGAAAATCTTGTACCTGTTGACTGTGATGAGGGCTATGCTCAACAAAGAGACACCGACATTTCCATATCTCATAAACGGTATGGCTCTGCATAATGCGTCTCCATGGTTCCATGTTCCTGTGGTGAACCTCGAAATGGCGAAAGGCAAAACGACCAGGCAAAATATGAAATCGGCCACACAAAGGCTGCGAAAAATATGTACAACAAAAATTCAATAAAATATGTACAGAGAACATCATATATGAATTTATCCGCTGTCGAGTGTGAAAAAATAAAATTCATTACTATCTAAAAATATTGTATGCAAACATGATGACAACTGTATTCAGATATTTTCACATATAATATATAATTCCTTCAAACCGTTTTTTTTAATAATATTATATAAGCAAAATATCATATATATATATATATATATATATATATATATATATATATATATATATATATATATATAAATATATATATATAACACTGTGATCAAAAAGTAAGGTGAATTTGTTTATAAAATATTTCATCCCCTTCAAATTAATTCCCGTCCGATAAAACGCACTTTTGACAACGCTTTTACCAGTTCTCGAAATCTCGGTTTTATCTTCTTAAACGTGTCAAAACGGCTTCCCCGCATTGGACTTTTAAGTTTATTAAATATCCAGAAGTCGCACGGAGCCAAATCGGGCGAATGCAGCGGTTGCGAAACGATATGAGTCTAGTATTTGGCACAAAAGTCGCGAAGAACCAATGCAATATGACACGGTGCATTATTCACGGTGATGAAGGAATCAAGAGTTGTAAAAACACGTGTAACTCGGAAATAATTGAACCTTTTGACAAACAGATGCTTAGAAAATATTATAGACAATCCTACCAACCTAAGGAAAAAAATACAATTTACCTGCTTTCCTAATGCCCGGGAATTTTAAATGATAATTTTACCTTACTTTTTGATCACAGTAGTATATATATATATATATATATATATATATATATATATATATATATATAATAATAAACGTACCTGATGATGAAGGCGGCGGCCACATTTCTCACTTTTGGACATCTTAATAGGGCTACTATTGTCAAAAGATTTCCCAAAACTCCAATAATCATAATTATGACAGTCAAAACGGCTGCAGTTGTTAAAAGTGGTCTCGAAAATCTATAATCATAAATAAATTTATATTAATAACAAAAAAAATAAATAAGTAAGCAGTTAATAGTTGACGATAATTATAGTTTTATAATCGTGTAATAACGAGTCTCATAAATGAGGCATTGTCAGCTAATGAGTTAAATTCATTTATCTATATAAGAATCGAACGTGTTAAAATTATATCTAATATAAAATATCGATCGTTTAAAAAATTTTTTGCAATTTATTAATTTAATAAGAGACATTTATTAATATATAAAATATTAATATAAATTGACATAACTATCGATACGACCCTCATATTTTACGAAGCACGCAGACATTCAATCGATCATTTTCAATTATTAGTTTTTCTTAAGTCTTTCGATATATTACGTTCCATATTTTTTATTTTAAAAAGAATTATTTTTATAATCATCACAAAAAATGACAATAGCAACAATTATTTTATCATTTTAGATATTTCTGAAATAATATATATATGTAATTTTATTCATATGATGTGATTAATTTTTTTTATATATATTTAAATATAATATGTTTTTTATTTAGATTTAACTCGAATAAAGAAATATAGCCGTAATCACAGAATTATGATCTCTGATGTGTGTTTTAATAAAATGCAATTTATTTATTTGTAAAGCCAATTTTGTCATTTGGATTCCAACAATTTATCCAATAAAATCATGAATGTGAATCATGCAGTAATTTTAGAATAGAAAATATTAACCCACGAGTTTCCAAATTTATTTTACAATTTAAATTAACTTAAATAATAATTTAAATTAAAAAAAAATATTTATATACTACGAAAAAAATATTATTTTTTTCAGTTGCTATAAAATTTATGTTGAAGTATATTATAATACATTTAAATATAAAATAAGTAAAGCGTATTCGTTAAGTGGACCGTTGTACGAATTCGCGCAAAAATCTATTGAAAGATTAATATTATTAGAATTCAGATCTGTTCAATCGATCGTATATTGTGTATAATAAATTATATAAATCGCTTTTTATACGATTCTTTGGAAAATACGATTGTTCAATGTTTAATGGAAGCATTGTTGTGACAGTTAACTAATGGTGTCAACAACTGAGAAGAAACACTATCTCCAAATAGGACGAATATGATGGATGCGCTTGGATGAAAGGACTTTTTCAAAAAGTAAAAAAGAATGAAAAAAATAATAATAACACACAGGGATGAGTGGATAGGAAAAGCGGAAAATATCAATAGAGAAGAAACTGGAACGAGCGTTTTTCAGTATCCGGTTTCAGTGTTTTGCAACGGCAATGCATTTTGTAACTTCATTTCTTCGTATAATAAAATTGATGACGATGCTGAAATAAGGCCGTGAATAATATAAAATTATAATATTCTATATAAATATTATAAAAAAAATCAATTAAATTAAAAAAAATTTCTTTATAATGTTTGAACACGTTTTATAGATTCGAACGGTCAGATGAAAATTCGTCATATTTTTTTTTCTTAATAAATTTTATATTTTATTTTTTTTTAATCCAAATATACTTGAAAATATTATATTGAAATTATATTTATTAATAAAATAATATTGTGTATTTTTACGCGTGCGAATTTTTCAGTGTTGAAAAAGCGTGAATTTTTTTCTGAAAGGTGAGTGAACAATATTTCGTGAAAAAATAATACTTTGCAACATCTGGCCAAAGTAAATTTATAGAATGTATTTACTATTTATTATTATTAATATACTGATTTTTTTCTGTCGTTATTTATTTCATTTTCCAATTTTTCATTGAAGCAATGAAAAGTTTTTAGCAATATTACATATCTGTACTATGTATAAGAATTTATTAAAAATGTTTTTTGAAATAAAATATAAAAATTTACAATATTTAAAAAAAGTATAAACATTCAAATTTTCTACTCATTTAAAATATACATTAATATTTTTTTAATCATCAATCTTTTAGTAATTTTATACAATTTAAATATATAAAATTGACGTAGTATAATTTAAAATTAAAATTAATAAATTAATCTTATTGCTATATTATATTTATATAATATTAAAGGTGCCTCATTTTGTCACATTCAAGTTTCCAAAATTATTATATTATAATACAAAGCGTAACCCGAAATTAAACTATCACAACTTATCGTTCATCAACACCGAAATGTTTAGAAAGTTTACAAACTTACGATAAATTCTATAAATTTGTTGCTTTCAAAGCTTATAAATTTTCTTGGATGAACTATTTTCTTCTAAAATATAAATAGTTAATTTTAACTATCCGACATTATTTTACATCTAATCTGTAATAATTAAATTGACAGAACGTTTGTTGACCATATACTTCATATCACTATATATATATATATATATATATAATAATTTGGTAACGCATATATTTTTCTATTTATATAAATACGGTTAAAAAATATAAATAATTATAATAAAGGTCATTTTAACAATAATAATAATCATTTTGTACGTATTATGACGACTAACATGTGTAATATAAACGTTCCCATAACGAAAAGTGATTAATGCCCGTCGCGCAACTCGCTTACGGCCAAGCGGAAGTTCCGCCATTGTAAATTGGCGCGAAACCATTGAACCGCATCCGCTTTGTGTCATATATGTTCTAGTCGATCGTTTTGTATTTTATTTTTTTTTATATCAATCTCTTGTATGCCATCGATAAATAAATAACGAACGTACGAGAAAAAAAATCAATAGATTGCATCGCCATTTTGTTTATTTTATAGTTCCAAAAAAATATATTCACATATTTTTATATTATCGGATGTATAAATTTATATACGATTCGTATTTCATATATAAATTTTGCGATATTAAGACGGAAGGATTATACGGGAAAATATAGGCGAACAAAGTTTGTTGAATTCATATTAGAAAGCGCTTAAATTTATATGGAAAATTTTGAAACCGTGATATAAAACTTTTCATCGTTGAAGCTTTTCATGAAAATAAATATACACATATATATATCATATACTACTGTGATCAAAAAGTAAGGTGAAATTGTCATTCAAAACTCCCGGGCATTAGGAAGGCAGGTAATTTGTAATTTTTTACCTAGGTTGGCAGGACTGTCTATAATATTTGTTAAGCACCTGTTTGAAGAAGATTCAATTATTTCCGAGTTATACTCACGATTCCTTCATCACAATAATGCACTATATCATACTGCATTAGTTTTTCCGCGACTTTTGTGCCAAATACTCTTGTCGTTTCGCAACCACCGTATTCGCCCGATTTGGCTCCGTGCGACTTCTGGATATTCAGCAAACTCAAAAGGTCAATGCGGGAACGCCGTTTTGACACGATTGAGAAGATAAGAATTGTATCGAACAAGGTCTTGAAGACTAATCCGGCTGTTTCGAGGACCGGAAAAAGCGTTGACAAAAGTGTGTTTTATCGGACCGTAATCATTTTGAAGGGGATAAAATTGATTCGGAAGAATTAAATAAAAAATTTACATTTTATAAACAAATTCACCTTACTTTTTGATCAGAGTATTATATAGACAAACATGCAAAATTTATATATGCAATATATAGATGTGGTTTAATTTTATTTTCTGGTGTGCAATTTAATCGGATCAAAACACTGTGTCAATAACAATTGCAGGAAATCCGTATCGTGTTAATTTTATTGACAAACGGACACACCCTCGGTCGTGTCTGTATTGATATAGCAATTTTTTTTTCCCTATAGATATAGCAATTTTTTTCCCACAAGTGATATCACCATGAATTGAACGTGATCGAACGGCATTCGATGACATATCACGGTTTATAACTGAAATACGAACGTGTCAATTGAATCGTTAACATATTTCTATAATATATAATGAAACGACAAAGTATCTATTTTTAGTATGAACGATTGTGCAAATAAATTAAATGTATGAAAATAAAAACAGGATTATTCAAGTTTATTCACCATAAAATATATTAGGATATCGTTAAATTAATTTGATAATTATTCGATTCAGTTTAATTTTTAATATTAAAATAAATAAATAATATGTACAGTGTATATGATTCAATACGCTTTCACTGTTTTTCGCATTACAGTATTTAGAGCGTTACACGCAGTCATAGAGACAAACAAACTAACATGTTTATTTATAAAATAATTTGTGTGACATGCAAAATATTTATATGTATATTATAGTTTCATAAAATCAACATTAATTTCAACACATCAACGGCGGGAAACAAAAGTTATACCGTCGTATAGAGTTATAACAAGAATCACCGTATATCAATATTTATACTTTACAACGACTTATTCATGATAATCAATTATGAAAAATATGTTTCTATTTTGATTAAACCGATCCCGCATTAGATGTGTTAATATGTATATCAGTTGAAATTAAGCAATGTTTATTCGTATAGATAATGTTGTTTTATTTTTTAGTAAACAAAACGCAATAAATTTTAATATATTAACACATATTTTGCAGGAGTTTATGATTTAAAGTTTACAAAATATTATTTAAAAATAAATGAAACTATAACAATAGTTCTGTTTGTTATACAAAAACATGTTTTGAATGTGAAATCTCAACTTTTTGTGCAAATCCCGCATAAGATGTGTTAATATAATATAATTTAGTTATAACATAATTATTTTTTTTAATTATTTTATTCTATGCTAAAACGAAATATTTGAATTTCGGTTTCAAAAAACAAATATAGCAACATTCGTGCCCGCCATAATTGTTGGTAATTGTCGACAATTGTGCGCCAAATTGTTGACTTTTAAATTCGCCTAATTGCATTCAATTAGCCGGCGTTTGACTTGTAAGGGCGCACAGATGGGAGGGGAGAATCGACCGACCGCGGCACGACGATTGACCTCCCCTGTTCGTAATGCCGCATCCGAATAACCAATTTGCATACAGACGAGTGAGATCGGTTCCCACTAGGGCGAGATTTGTTATCGTACTATTATTATCGTACATACAAAAGCCGCCGCGAATAATGTCACAACTTAAAAAAAGAAAGTCACTTTAATAATGTGACATGATTAAATATGCACGCACGACGTTCACAATTGAAACGATTAATTTTTAAACGTTGCTATTTTTATGAAATATTCGTATTTTTTTTTCACAAGATTCTACGATAGTTTTTGAATTTGTATAAAAATTGAATTAATCGCGTTGTGACGTCTTCATGTCAAAGTGCGATAGAACGAGGTCAATCTATAAAATTCATAGTTTAACATACAATATATTGTATATATATAATAAAATGTACATAATAAGGGTACCGGAATATAAATGTAATTTCTTTGTGATCTAAATTTTGAATACTATTTATTTTTATGTAAGCGAACCAAATATTCTTTGACGTGTAAAGTAATTATTTCTTAAATTATGTTACCATTTTAAATTTAATATTATATATATTTTTTTTCAATCTATGATTTTCATTTTTATAATGTATTTATTATATATAGTTTTAAAAACACTTAACGTAAAAATAAAATAAATCAAATATTGTTAAAATATTTATAATATTACTTTTATGTTAAAACGTCGAACTAAATATAGAATTTAACTGTTACATTTTGAAATCAATAAGCATTTAATACAAAATTTCACATTGTGAACGAAAACTTTTCATTATCGGTTCTACGTCACGTTTTAACCGCAGAAACGGTTTCGGTTTAAAACGGAATTGCCGTTTATCGTCTATTAGGAAAATATCCTAGACAACTTTTCAGCGAGGGTCAAAGGATTCAAATGCGTCACAATGCGATCGATGAATGAAGAACTCGGAAATTTCACTACTATTTTGAACATTTGACTAGTGTTCAATGTGAAATTTGAAAATTAATATTGATTTATTTATAAATGAGACAATTGTGAATTTTCAGTGGTGACGCACATGTTCATTGATAAAAAAAATACATATTTTTAACGTTTTTAAAAATTAACATGCATATATCAAATTGATTTTTGTACTCATACTACATATTTACCAAAAGATGCTCCTTACGATTTTTTAAAAAAATAAAATTTTTTAAATATGTACCGTAATATTTAAATCAAACGTGGAAACGATGTAGAAAATAATAATGGCGCCATTTTAAGCTCGCCAGCGAATTTAGAATATTGGTAACTATCGGTAAACAGTATAGATAATTTAAGCTCACCGCACTTATAAATACAATATAGAAGCTTGTGTAGTTCGAGCCTGAAAGTTTTGAAAGTCATTGCACTGTCGGTTTGCGGTCAAGACTGTTCTCAATTAGCCACATTCAAACCAGCGTAGTGAAACATAAATCAATAACCAATTTTGCAACTTACTACTATTAAAACGACGCATTTAAATCATATGTCATTTATTTTTTATTTCTTCACAAAGTTTTCCATCATTTACGATAAAATAATATAACACTGTTATCAAAAAGTAAGGTGAATTTGTTTATAAAATGTATTTTTCCAAATCAATTTCATCCTTTTCAAAGTAATCCCCGTCTGATAAAACGCATTTTTGTCAACGCTTTTTCCAGTCCTGGAAGCAGTCAGAATAGTCTTTTTCCGGTATAACCTTCAAGATCATTTTCGATCCGGTTTTTATCTCTTCAATCGTGTTAAAACGGCATCCTCTTACTGGTATTGTGAGTTTGCCAAATAGCCAGAAGTCGCACGGAGCCAACTCGGGCGAATACGGAGGTTGCGGAACATTATTAGTCAAGTTTTTGGCAAAAAATCGCGAAAAACCAATGCAGTATGAAATGATGCATTATCGTGATGAAGGAACCAAGAGTTGTAAAAACATGCGTAACTTGGAGATAATAAAACCTTTGGACAAATAGACTCTTGGCAAATGTTATAGACAGTCCTACCAACCTAGAAAAAAATATAATTTACCTGACTTCTTAATGCCCGGGAGTTTTAAATGATAATTTCATCTTACTTTTTGATCACAGTAGTATATATATATATATATATATATATATATATAGATAATAAATAAAATTGAATAAAATTTTTTACCTAGATAGCTCGGAAAAGTCTGTGGTTTCGTTACTAATTAAATTCGATGCTGAATAATCGTCCGATGGATCCATTTTGAAAAATTCGCCCTCGTGAAAATTCTGAAAAACAATAGATACAAAATTAGGGTGTATTTAAGTCACGTGACCGTAATTAATTTTCATTTTTTTTTATATCACAAGACAATAGACTGACATAAAATTAAATATAATATAAATTCGGAATATAGTATATATAATATTATATTAATAATATTTTTTTCCCGAATATATTTGTTTTACTAGTTTCTTAGATAAGAGGATAAATTTCGATATAAAATGTCGGTCAATTTTAAATAAAAAAAGAATCATATGCGGGAAATTTCAAAACGAAAATATGTAAAAGAATTTATTTTATTCTTCAGAAAAAAAAACCGATTTGAGGTTTAATTTTAAACGGAAACTAAAGAAAACCGCGATAATGCTTAACCAAGAAAATTATCATCGTCAATCAATTATGATATTCGTTATAATTTAATTTCATATAAGAATTTATTTAATATTCTTTTAATAATTTAAAAATAATATTCTTATTGTGTGATGGAAACAAAAAAATTACATTTGTAGTAAATTAATAAAGAATGAAATCTTGTTGATAAATAATATAACAAATATTTTCATATTAAAAACACATGATAATGATGAATCTCAATGTTTATAATTTTATTATATAAATAGATAATTTTATTGATTAAAAAAAATGTGTGATATTATTGAATCATTGTAGATTTTATATAAGTAAATAAAATAAATATATAAATGAACAAAAAAATAATGACTGATTGCATTTTTGATAAAAAAAAGTATTATTTTTAATAATAATATAAATTTATTCGTGATAAACAAAAAAAAGTAATTTTAGATGTAAGAAAAACATTGGGATTTATTCGAAAACGCTTTGTCGGCTTTTCCGGTCAATATTCGAATAGAATATTCCCGAGAGAAAGAAAAGTCGGTATAGAAAAAGTTTTCGCAAATTGCATAACTGCATAATAAAAACTGAAGCACTTCAAAGTTGTTACAGATCGAAATATGACCACGATCGTATTTTTTTTTTATATCTCGGAATATACGTCTGCGAGCTTTTTCCGCGGAAAATGAAGAATATTGGATTTTCGAATGCGGATGCAATGTATTACGGAAATTGTTTGTGATGCATAATATAAAACGATATTGCTTCGGGAACGATGTCAAGGGAAACGTTTGAGAAACACTATTTGTCTTTGTATTACAATATAATACAAATATTGCGATTTCGCAAAAATATAAATCGGTTTAAAAGATTAATATGTTATATTCGAATTTATAAACAAAATTAAAAAGAAAAAAAAACTTTGAGAATCACTATTTTTTTAATAATAATGTAGAATATGTTTAGAATTTCGTCGATACATATATTAAATTCGACACATAAATAATAAGAAACGGTCAAAACGTGAAATTGACAAATGGAATTCAACGTATCGTAGGATGTGTCCTGAAAAGTTTTTCTTCAGCTTTTTTCATCCGCGTATCGCATTGTTGAAAAGGCGACTACATATCGGAATGATTTACGATTTCGAAAGTGAGTTGTGTCATCGTCGCCGAAGTGCGATGGACGAGATTGATTTCAAAACACGCGCTTCCGATGGCAAAATATTAAAATTAGAAAATTATTTCTAGACCTAGATCAAATCGGTATTATACGGAAAATTTTGTGTGTTTTTTAAACGAAAGATGTATCAAAATATCTCTCTAATTAGCTTAATTAGATTTTCAGCAAATAATTAGACGAATTATTTGCGAAATTCGATTAGAAATCGAAGCTTTTTCAGCAAAATTATGAACGATAATATAGAGTAAAATTTGTATGAAAAATTTTTGCCGATTCGATTTCAAATATAATCCACTTCAAAACGACCATTATTTAAATTAAAAATTAACAATATTTAATAGTGCAGATTAAAATCGTTTTAAATATTTAATAAAATCAAATTTTTCATTACGTTTATATATTTGCAAAGAATAGCGATTTGAAAATTTTCTTTAAACACAATATTTATTTTGTCGATATTCCATTAATATTTCATATTAGAATTTATTTTATTTTTTTGACATTATAACTTAGTATTGACACATAATACAATTCGTTTCGGTTAAATTTAACCGTCAACATTTTGATAACGTTCACAACAATTAACTGTCCGTTTAAACGAAGTAAACGTGCATTGTCGTTTGTGTACGATTGTGTGTCTGTGCGCGAGTAACGTTTAATTAAACGAAACGGGCCAAAGAACTTTGATGCCCACATATTTTTAATAGAAGCGTTGTCATATCTATGTTTATATCTTTCATAATTATTTTTTTTTCATATATAAAATTTAAATCGAATTTAAATATATGGTATATATATATATAATTTAATTTGTTGTGAAAAAAGACTACTTATAAATAAATAAATATATATTTTTTTAGGAATAAATAGATTAGTTTTTTATGCAAGTACTATTTATTGTTGGTAAGAAAAAAAATTGTGGCTCTTTAAAAATTTTGACATTTTGTAAATTGTAATTTTTTACTCATCTTACTGAAAAGGTTGTCGACATCTGGCTTTAGATAGTCCTGTCCAATAATAATGATAATTAATAATTCATTTATTATTATTTTTTGTAATTATATATATTTTGAAGTATGCATAAAAATTGATTAAAACACAGGACAATTTTCACAATTTGTTCGTAGTACAATGAATAAATAAAAATTAAGCTACTTATTAAACAATTAATTTCAAGACACACACGAATAAATAAATAATAAATAAGTATTTTTTTTTTTAAATAATATTTTCACTGAGGGGATGTTATAATTTAACAATAATTAAGACCGACGAATGGACAGAGTAAAAGGCAGCTTCCTTTCCAACGTACAAAAATTTAATTGCTCTCAATTGAGTCCATCAATTGCGGCAAATTACTCGAATATTAGAAGAAGAAAAAAAAAAGCAGAATAACGAAGGATAATAGGATTTAAACCGGGAACGTCTGACTGCTGGTAGGGCTTTTACGGGTGACACATTGCCGTAATTAAGCATACAATACATGTATATATATATATATATATATATATATGTGTGTGTGTGTATGTTTGTATGTGTCTAGTGTCGTTTATTGTGATCACAATTAATTTTGAACACAATAAGTCCGAGATACACATGTTCGTGTAAGTGAAAGCGTTCATTTTATTACCGTCTCGCTAAGATGTGATTAAAGATCCACTGAAACGTTTAATTTTATAATACTTATATAAAGTAACAAAAAAAAAAAATAAATAAATAAAAGTAATACTGATAAATTTAATTATGATCCTCGGTACGAATCGACAGTATTTTTACGCTATTCAATTCGTTTGAATAACGAAATTAATAAATATATCGAAGCGAAATTGAATCGTAAATGCTGAAATATTTTACATGAAATCATATTGTAATAAGTTGAACTTTGGCATGGCAAGGATCTATATTTTCAGTTGTAAAAATATTGTTTAAGATTAAAATGTGAAGATAAAGTAGCAATTGACGAACAAAAAATGCTACACCTCCACCGCCCATCGACTATTATATATATATATATATATATATATATTTATATATATATATATATATATATCATATTGTAATATTTCAAAGCACTTGAGTCTGATTAGTGTGACCATGTTAGTGCGAAAATCTAGATATTGCCCAATTTCTAATCTTTTACTCAATATGATACTTCAGTGTATATGACAATGATGTCACATTAACCAAGCTCGATCGCATAATATAAATGTTATAGAAAAATATCCTATAATATGATTATCGAAATTTTGATTACATTAAAATAATTTATATTAAAAGTTTATATATATATATATATATATATATATATATATATATATATATATATATATATATAGGATTTAAAACGTCGACATGAAACGTTTAAATTGAATTCGACCGAATAAATGGGTTACAAAATTGGATTTGATTATTTTGACCTGTTTATAGGTGCGGCCGTCTGCCATTTGAATATAATGACACGATATTATTATGTATAATTCATAAACGAATGTCTGACGGAATAAAAATGCGTCGGATTAACGAGGTTGTCGTACGCGAGACGCTAAACAAAACGACACCGCTACGGCACCGTGCTGACCAGAAGCTTGCTGTCGGAGTCGTTTTTATTTTAAATCGTAGCGTAATTTAATACGAAAACTGTCTAAAAATAGAATTTGATACGTTTTAAATAAAATAATGTTATTTTTTTTTATGTAATATATAATTTATATACTATTGTGATCAGAAAGTAAGGTGAAATTGTCATTTAAAACTCTCGGACATTAGGAAGGCAACTAAATTGTAATTTTTTTTTAGATTGGTAGAACTGTCTATAATATTTGACAAGCGTCCGTTTGTCAAAAGGTTTAATTGTCTCCAAGTTACAAGTATTTTTATAACTCTTGGTTCCTTCATCATGATAATGCAACATGTCATACTGCATTGGTTCTTCACGACTTTTTTTTGTCAAAAAATCGAGTCATATCGCTCCGCAACCACTGTATTCGCCCGATTTGACTCCATGCGACTTTTGGCTATTCAGAAAATTCGAAAGACCAATGCGGGAACGCCGTTTTGACATGATTGAGGAGATAAAAACCGAATCGAAGAAGATCTTGAATCGAAGGGGTTGAAATTGATTTGGAATAATAAATAAAGAATTTAAATTTTATAAACAAATTTACATTACTTTTTGATTATAGTGTATATAGAAGTGATATAAAAATCTGTTCGTTCAGATTTATAAGAATTAAAATTATTTTTTAATAATTGATCTATATATGATAATTAAAAAACCAACGCCAGTGGATTTAAAAAAAAGCTGTTTTGATGTTTGGAATTCCAATTGGTTATTTCAAATCAGTTAAATATTTGTATAGCTGATAAATGTGGCGTTAAATATTGCCATTTGTTAGTACAAAATGAAAATATTAACGTTTGTTTGTTAATTGAAAGAAAAGAAAAAACGTTGAAGACTAGTTTTTTCAAAACAAATAAATATTGCAGAAATCTTTTCGATATGTTAGAAAAATAATTACAAAATTGATAATAGAATTTTTTACATTATCAAACATTCGAGAGATTGTTTATTTTACCAAACTCGGGTGTCTAGCGGATGAATTATTTAATGAAAAATTAATTTACTCTAGGCGTATTTTTTTTTGCGATAAATAATATGTATAATTTGCAATCTATCAATCGCAAATAGGTAAATTAACATTTGCATTACCACCTTATATATATATATATATATATATATATATATATATATATATATATATATATATATATATATATATATATATATATATAACAAAAATAAATATTTAACGTCTTAGATTAATCGCAATTCATATAAAATACGAATATAAAAAAATATGTATAAAGAATGAATTAAATTATGTACATATATATTTTTTTATTATTATTTTAACGAAAAATAAACATGTAATATATGAGTGGGTCGATATTTCGAGAATTTGTCGATAATATAAAAATAAAAATAAATAAAAATTTTAATCGATATGATGAAAAATAAAATATTATATTGATAAAGCGATATGTGTTGACTCATGACGAGTTCGCTTTCTTTTCTATAGCCGTGTTTTATATATAAAAAAAACCGAGAATGCGGTCACAGTGAAAACGAATGTATAGTTTTAATTATGAAATTATTATATTTTACATATACTATTATAAAATATTTTTTTATCAAAAAAAAAAAAAATTATAGTATTTCTTTGTAACATTAGAAATTTAATTAATTTCAAAATAATAATAAATAATATAGTTCAATATTAATGTTTTATATTTTTTCAGTTATTTCGTAAAATAATTATTTATTATTTGCGATGCCACAATGAAATTTCTAAGAAAATATATAAACTTATTAGTCATTATTTCCGCGTATATTTCATTATAGTCGCATATTTGCAAACACGACACGATTTTATCGTATTTTTATTTTGATTCATTTTAAATATGTATCGATTGTGTGTGTGTGTGTGTGTGTGTGTTTGTGTGTGTGTGAAATCGTAAAGTATAATTTAAGTCACGTAATGGTTATTTTTTTTAAGATTATTGTCACAATAAAATATTATCAATATATTAAATTCAATATATACGATTGATAATAGGGAAGACAACGAGAAACCACCACGATTTGATATTTTTTTTCACGATAATTATGGATTTTATATATTATGATAATAGCGAAATATTTTTATTTAAAAATATTTCAATATTATATAAATAAAATAACTAACGGTCACAAAATAAAAATAATTTCATAAATATACTATGAAAAAAGTAACATATAGTTATATAATAATAGTTTGTATTTAAAAAAAATGTCGAAAGTTTGAGGATTAATGAACGTTAACAGCGGTATAGTGCGTTCGCGTCATTGTTGCATATAAATATTGCATAATATATATTTTTAATATTATTTATTATATATCGTATAAGCAAAATAATTTAATTAAAATTATATTAATAATAAAAAAATACGTATATTAAATATCACATTAAAATTTATATAATATTCATGTAAAATTCGCATCATTTTTTTTTAGTAAAATATACATAAGAGAAAATAGACATAATTTATTATGAGCTATCGTTATTTTGTTTATTAAAATATAAATTAAAATACCGCACATTACGATCTTGACCTGAATTTATTAACCTTTGAGAGTTCGAGCCGTTTATATTCAATAAGTTTTTTTTTCTCTCATTACGTATGACATAAATACATGTCATGTTTTATATTACACGATTAGTACGTCAATATATTATATATAATATATAGAAAATTCTGGGTTCGAATCCCGACGTGTCACGGATATTTTATTAAATTTATTAATCAATTAATTTAACACTATATATTTTTATATATAGATAAACGATAACTATATAGTTTAAAATAAATAAAATATTTTTATATTAAAAAAAATGATAATATATAATTATATTTTTGTTTAATAAAAAAATTAATATCGCATATGCGAGGCAATCGTTGCAAAAGGATTAAATAGAGAATGAAATAGTAACTACATTATTATATAAAAAAAATATGTAATCTATTGAAAAACATATCGCATATGAAATTTTATTACTATTTCTAAAATATATTTTATTTTATATTTCGCGTGTTTTTTTATATAAATTACTTATAATTTCTAAAAAGGTGACTGGTGTCAAAAAAAAAAAATATTATAAATAAACATTATTTACATGAAAATTTCGATCATAAAATGAGATAAAATATAAATTAGAATTTTTCGCTTAACTTGAATAATGTTATATTTTAACATCGTATATAACATAACTTGATTTTAACGATATAAATAACTATAATAAATACGATATGATGCAAGAACAAGTCTTCAAACGCAAGTTCAATAGATTTTAACTGAGGTTAAATAGGTAAATCGTGTCTTAGACCCATATTTATGTTCATACATGTATATATATATATATTACTATATGATTCATTCATAATTCTAAAAAAATATATAAGATCACAGTAATACAAATATCTTGGTTCGTATTTGGAATATTCGTCGTTCACCAAGAAAATATCGATTGTCTTAATCGCGAAATTCCTATATATAATATAATCTAATTTGTTTTATATATCAATAAATTAAATTAATTAAACGCGCGCGTGTGTGTGTGTTTACTATTATATTAATTGATAGTATAATCTGGTACATGTGATTAATTTGACCCGTTTAACCTGATTATGTTCGTCTTTCGTTACAATTTACTGTGCGTTCAATTCAATATGAAGAATGTTTCGAATTGACTTTTTACACTTTTATAAATTAATATGATGAATTTGAAGTGTATTTCGTGTGGGTTGGTCTTTATAAGGGAAAAGGGAATGAAGAATGTTATAATTCTAAATATATATATATATATATATATATATATATATATATATATATATATATATATATAAAACTGTAATCAAAAAGTAAGGTGAATTTGGTTTAAAATATAAATTCTTTATTTATTCTTCCAAATCTGTTTCATTCCCTTTGATTCAAGACCGTCTTCGATTCGATTTTTATCTCCTCAATCGTGTCAAAACGGATTAGATTTTTGAATTTGCTGAATAGCCAGAAGTCGCACGGAGCCAAATCGGGCGAATACGGTGGTTGCGGAAAGACATTAATCGAATTTGTATGATATGGTGCATTATCTTGATGTATGAACCAAGAGTTGTAAAAACACACGTAACTCAAAATTACAATTTACCTACTTTCCTAATGCCAGGAAGTTTTAAATGACAATTTCACCTTACTTTTTTATAACAGTAGTAATAAATTTAAATTAATAAATTAAGTGATAAATTGTTATTGAAAAATAAATAAATAGAATGTAAAAATAATTATTATGAATATTTATAATTTGCAATGTGCTCCCTTATTATCGATTTTATTAAAGGGGGCGGTAATCGTTATCAATGTATTTATTACATTAAAATTATTATTTATTTTAATATATTTTTAAATTTTAATTCTAGTTTAAAATTTTTTTTGAATATATCTGATTCTGTGTGATCATTTATAATTGTATTTCAAATTTAATTTATTTATCCAAATGATATTATTTTCAATTATTTATTTATATATAAATATAATAAATATTACAATCAAATTTTTTAGACTACGACCACAATAATATATTATATATAGTAAATAATGAAGTTAAAAAAATGATTTTTATTTATTTTTTAATAAAATAATATATATAGTAATATTTTACAATTTGATTCAGAATATGATAAAAAAATAATAATTTTATACTAATTTATATGTATATTTAATAATAAAAATATATTTTATATATTATTCAACATTGGTCATATTTTTTTCTATTTTCTCACAATAAAAAATAGAATATATATATATATATATATATATATATATATATATATATATATATATATATATATATATATATTATCGAAACATGTGTTATTCAGTAGAAACATGATTCATCTGCAATATGACAATATATTCACATTCTGCAAACACAACATATATAATAATATAAAAAAATATTAAAAGATTACAAACATTAAATATAATAGCAAAACAATTGATAAAATAAAATATATAATCAGTGGTATTCAACAATTTTTAAAAAAAGGGTCCAAAATATTTTTTTCCTAATAATATCATTCGATTTTCTTAGTCATGTCTATCGATGTAAATTAATTTATTTTATTTAATTCATGCATATATATATATATATATATATTTTTTTTTTTTTTTTTTCTAGAAATCCAATTGAAATAGATATTTAATATAATATATGATAAAAAGATTATAAATATGAATAGATTTAAATTGAAAAAAAAAATGAAAATGATATATAATTTTCTTTTTTTTTCAGAATTTGAACTCTTAAAATATTATATTTAGATTTTTTCCTAGTCTTTTATATTTTTGTTTGTTTATTTGTTTGTTACGCTATGTCGACATACAGTTTCAGTTCGAAGTGTATATCTCATCGTTTGACGCCCGTAAAAAAAAAGGCGAACATGTCTGTAACACATGTTTTTGAACCGACAAACGTTTCGTAAAAAGGATGCAATTTTACTATTTTTGTTTTTTTTTATTGATTTTTTTTTGTCGAAATTATATATTTTTATTTTATTATTTTGATTTCTACGAGAAAATTTTGCTTGCATTTCTTTTGCGTAAAACGATTGAAATATGAGCGATAAAAGCGCTTTAAAAAAATAAGTACATAAAATAAATCTTACTATTATCGACTAATATAAAATGTTATTATAAGTTGGACGGCGTGGCGTCTTAAAGCCAACGATTTTATATACGTTGCTTTTTTATATAATTATTAAAAAAAATACTTGTATCTTACAGATTCTAAACATCTAATATTTTTCGTACTTACACTTATAATTTGTATATATATATATAAGGTAAACCAAATATGTAATATAATATATAAATATTTATAAAAATAATTTTGTCGGTTAAACTTCAAACCGGAAGTCAAAATTAATATATATATATATATATATATATATATATATATATATATATATATATATATAACCTCGGAATGTTTTCATTATATGGCGAATATTTTAATTAATATTCCAAGGAGTAGCCGAAGAACTGATGAGGAATACAATTACTGTAAGTCTGTTCGCTAAATGTATGTGTTACTGGCATTTTTATTACAACATTTAGAATGTCTACACGGAAGTACAATCTCATGACGTGTTCGTATGGAATTATTATTATGAAATATAATTTTAATTGAGAAATGTTAATCGTGAATATATAGACATTTTAATATGTACAACACATATAATATTTATTCGATATTTATTTGCATGTCTGCATATGCGTAAATTTAATGAAATAATACGTTGTTATTATTTTTGTCTTGGATTAAATCGATAATGCCTGTAACATGTATATATATATATATATATAACGGTCGACATTCGTTATTTTATCATAGAGCTAACATTTAACTAGAAGTTGATAAGCTATCGAAATTTTTAAATCGTTATAACACGTTAAAAAGTTGACATTTGACATTAAAAAAAAAAGTTTTCAGTTCAAATCGCGTTTATCGAGAAATTTATTTTATTTTTATTATAAAAGCATACAAATGAATAATTAAATTTATAATTTTAAATTTTTACTTTAGATTTTACGCTTTCGAAATAGAAAGTGAAAATAATTGCACGCTTTACATTATTTATTTATTATGCAGTGAATTAATAATGAACTTGATCTTGAAACGAAATTAACATAAATATTTCATAAGAATATTATTTTTAAATAATTAAATAATAATATATTTTATCAATAATGCGAATATTAAAATATTGAAATTTCATATATATATATATATATATATATATATATATATATATATATATGATTCATACTATTAGTCAGTGGCGTGCTTAGAACTATTAGCGCCTGAAGCTATACAATTTAATTGACACAACAACAATAAAAAAAACAAAACGATATTAAATTATATTAAAAATGATTTTTATATATTAATTTATATTTATACAAACAAAATATAAAGTATGAAAAAGAAAATGTTACAAGCAAAATCTATATACGTTATATATATTATGATTTTTTTTTCTAGAAATTATTTATTTTAATATATATATAAAATAAGGTTTGAAAACGATAATCTACTGACCTTTATTTATGTGACGTTAAAAGGAACAATCGTTCGATGAAAAGTTAATGAAAAATATACACTATATATATATACACAATCACTGAAGAAGAACGACACAAAATAATTATTAATAATAAATAATATATAAATATATATATATATTTATATATGTAAATAAACAAATGTCAATCGAGCGTGAAATTATCGTAATAGTGTCTGATTACGTTGATCAAAACGTAAAAGAATGCCGTTAAAATGATCAGCTTCAGCGCGTCTTGCATTTCTTGAAATGTGACCGTACGAAATTTTTTTTGAATCGCGCTATTTTGGCGCTTTTTTTTTTCTTTTTCGTTTCCGTTTATTTATTTATTATTTATATTTCGTAAATGCGCACGCGCACACGTATAAAAAATGCGACCGCGCACCGAAATGTACGCAACAATACTAAATTGTGGACGGCAAAACCGTGATACGGTAGCGAAACGGTGGCGACGCACATGTGCTCATTTATCGCACGCCGGTTCGATTAACGCCACACCGTTCGATCGATGCGATAAAATATAAATGCACCGTCGATCGAATATATATATATATATATATATTTAATTCGCGCCGTATTTATATATTATAATATAATGAAAATATAAAATAATTTTCATTATAAGAATGATAGTGACGTTGTGATATTATTAGCGTAGACGTGCGATCAGTATAATTAATTTATATATATATATATTTTTTTTATATAGTTAGTTTTATAGTTGAAAATGTGGGAAATGATTTTCGTCTGATGTCGTATCTATTATATATAGGTCAGCGGTTCTATAACGGTGGTCCGCGGAACAAAATAAATAAATAAATATGTATATATATATATATATATATATATATATATATATATATATATACATGTATTCGTATTCCACGAATTTTCTTTCAAATTGAAAATTATTAAATTAAATCGTGAATTTAATTAAAAAAAAATAAACAGATGAATTTGATCGATAAAATAATAAATTTGATGGAAAATATATATATATATATATATATAATCGAACCTTTATTGGACAAATAATTGAAACGTTATACACGAACGAAAGTCAAAATAAATGACGAAAACTATTGAAAAACAAATCAGAGGCCAAGGTCCTACACGGACCGCAGTACCGCCGAATCTCTTTGTTATGCACAAAAGACTTGTGACAAATAATTCATATTAGTAATCGTACGTTGGATATACGTATATACAATTGTAATATATATGTATATGATGATAATGTTTATAATGACACACACACACACACACACACACACACACATATATATATATATATATATATATATATATATATATATATATATATATAATGTGTGTGTGTATTTAAACGTGTCATAATCGCAATTGTAAAGACGTTAGTCATCGGCAAGGTTGAGGTGTTTCACATCATTTATGGACAACTGATGTAGAATATGGCCTTCAAAATCTACCGCTTTATAATAAATTGTGAATACCTTATGAATTATTTTTAATGTATCGCATTAAAAAGAAATTAAGAATAATTAATGTTCATGAGAAGAAAAATGAGATTTTGGTCATATTTATTTAATAATAATAAAATAAGTAAAAATCAATTTTTCATATCAGAAAAAAATATATGTTTCACTAAAAATTTTGCCATCTATATTTTTTTAAAATTTTAGATTTTTTTATATTAAAATGCACATACCATACAATTAAAATAAACTATGTCGCTTTCCTTATTTATAAATAAATATTTTTCTAAACATTGATTCATATTTCATACTACTATTTTATTATTGGTTCTTAGCGACTTTTTGCCAATAACTCGACTCATATCGTTCCGCAACCACCGTATTCGCTCGATTTGGATCCTTGCGACTTCTAGCTATTCAGCAAACTCAAAAGATCAATGCGAGGACGCCGTTTTGACACGATTGAGGAGATAAAAATCGGATTGAAGGAGGTCTCGAAAGCTATACCGGAAAAAGACTATTATTTTTATAGACTATTCCGGTAAAAGTGCGTTTTATCAGACGGAGATTACTCTGAAGGGGATGAAATTTATTTGTTATAATAAATAAAGAATTTACATTTTATAAACAAATTCACCTTATTTTTTGATCACAGTATTATATGGTCGAGTTGTTAGCTCTATGATTAACCTTCACATATATTTTTTTCTATATGAAGAATTTTGATATATAATCGCATTTTTCAGTGAAAATTTGGTTAGATTACAAATTATATTAGTTATACAATTGATGTCTATTTTAATTTAATTATTTTTTTTCTAAATTATATCATACGTACTTGTTTTAAATTTGATATATAATAAAAATAGTTTTATTACAAATCGCATTTGTACTATAATAATACAATACTTCCGATGATTTCATAAATGACAAAAAAAACTAAAAGAGCATAACCGCATCTGTTTTAATTGTCGTAATTTATTACACTAAAGTTCATAAAACAGTAAAATTTTCATTTTTGTATATATATATATATATATATATATATATATATATATATATATATATATATATATATATATATATATATATATATATATATATATATATATAATAGAATTATATAATAGGTTAAGATGCTATTTTGAAATGCCACTGTCAGTTTAAATCATAAAAGAGAGTTATTAAAAAAAATCCAATTTTATCATAAGTGTTATATAATATAAATATGAATGACGTTGTTCAAATATTTATTTTTTGTATTGTTATTAGGTTAATTATATTAATTATTATTTGATCTGAATAAATAATATTTGATATTCTATCTATAATATTTTATTGTATAATATTAAAGAAAAAAATAATAGAATATATGTAAAACATTAATATAAAAAATATTAACAGGATGTGAAACTATTGTTTGTATACAATATTAAAATCCAAAAGAGTTCATAGACTTAGAATTTATAGAAATGCTATATATAACTAGCGTCAAAACTAAAGACAAATAGTAACGCTGCCCGAGAGTGCAGCTACTCTTATAAAACGGGGCTGCTATTAAATGTTATTTTTATCACATATTTTTTATTTACATATATATATATATATATATATATATATTGATAATTTATAATATTTTTTAATTTTTAATAATAGAAAAAAATATATTTTATGTAATGCTCTTATAAAAGAGAATAATTTATATTAATGCGTCCTTCTACGAATTTGTACGCGAATCCGCTTATTATAATAAAAATAAAATATATTATCCAATATACTCGTATATATATATATATATATATATATATATATATATATATATATATATATATATATATATATATATATATATATATATATATTATATAATTTGAAATCGTACTTAAAATAGAATTTAAGACAATGATGTTTTGATTCGCCAAGAAATAAAAAACGATTACGGTCGTCAATTGTTCGATTTTCGACCTCATTTTATTATTTTTTTATTTTTGTTCGGGGTCATCGCCAGTCCATTTTATTTTTTAATTGTGCAATAATTAATAACGCGTTCAGTTCATTTAACACCGCAGATGCCGTCGCTAATTAAATCATTATAGGCTCGGTTTGTCTGCCGACGCCATATTAAAAATGGTCGCCTAAACAATGGAGTTCGTTTCTTTGAGTTTTAATTTCTTTCTGTTTTTTTTTAATAATTTCGTTATATTATATACATACGATAACGTTTACGCAACGAGCAGATAGATAGTTATAATATTGAAATTATTTATTTAATAGTTTTTACTTCAATTTAAACTTTCCAAAAGACCTTTATTCGCATTTTATAATATTTAATTATTGAAAATAAAAAATATAAAAATGTACATTTTTATTTATAACTAATATAAGATCGATAAAAAAATGTATATATATATTTATACACACACACACACACGTGTATATAAATCGGCAAATTAATTCACAACATTACCATACCGTGACGCAGTGATTACGATATATAAATTGAAGTTGACTAATGTTTGCGCGGATTAAGTCCAGAGGCGTTCAACCTTTTTACGCTCGACATCATCCGATTCGGTTGCTTACACATTCGTGCATATCATATTATCGTTATGTTAATATTCGTATTCTGTCGACGTAATTAATAAATATAAAGTGAAAAATATTATATTAATAATAATTTTAATAATAACTGAATTGATTTTTAATATTTTTGAGATCAATTTGTAATTTTTTATTGTTCTTATTAAAAAAAAATACATTAAAGGTTTAATAATAATAATAAAAAAAAATATATTAAATACGTAATCAGGATTGTTTAACTCGTTACAGTAAATCGGCGTCGGATAGACGTTGTTTTTTACCCCCGGCCGACGGCGAAAGGGTGAAAGTGAAAAATGTATATGCAAATTTCTGTGCACGGGCACAAAAAAAAAACAAATGACCGGTGTAACACGAATATATGCAATTACCAATTGAATGGGATGTGTTCAGTTCCGTGTCCCAGTTTCAATTTCAAGTTCCCCATGAAGTTGAACCATTTATTTAATGAGGATGTCAACACATACATATTTACTATCATACATTATTTGCACACACACACACACACATTTTTATATAAATTAAAAAAAATATTAGTGTAAAAATAATTATCGCCATATTATCGTTGCTTACCAAATTTTAGTGAAAATTCATATCAAATTTTCAAAATCAACTACATCTAATATAAGTATAAGAGATTAAAACATTTTCAATGTATATGTATGAATATTAGAGGATAATGTTTTAAAAGTAACAAGTATAATGTATATTAAAGAGATTAAGAAATGTTTATTTATCATGTAATTGCGGATGTATTATTAAAAAAAAATAATATGTAAATATTAAAATAAATATAGCGTACCTATTATGAAACGAAGATTTCTCTTCAGTAAAATTGTGATCAATAAAAGAAATTTCAATAAATGAAAATGGCAAAGTTAAGAGTAGAATATAGAAGTGTGCCTTATATGAGATAAAATAGAAATTAATAATATGAGACGAAATTGTTATTTAAAATTTCCGGACATTAAGAAGGCAGGTAAATTATAAATTTTCTTTTCCAGGTTGGTAGGACTGTCTATAATGTTTTCCAAGCGTCTGTTTATCAAAAGGTTTGATTATCTCCGACTTACATGTGTTTTTACAACTCTTGGTTCCTTCATCACGATAATGCACCGTGTCATACTGCATTGGTTCTTCACAACTTTTGTGCCAAAAATTCGACTTATATCGTTTCGCAACCACCACATTCGCTCGATTTGGCTCCGCGCGACTTTTGATTATTCAGCCGTTTTGACATGGTTGAGAAGATAAAAACCGAATTGGAGAAGGTCTCGAAAGCTTTCGAGAATAGTCTTTTCAGGAAAAAGACTATTCCAACTGGTTTGAGGACTGGAAAAAGCGTTTGGCAAAAGTGTGCTTTATCGGATGGGAATACTTTGAAAAGGATGAAATTGATTTGGAAGAATAAAAAAAGAATTTACTTTTTATAAAAAAATTCACCTTACTTTTTGATCAGTGTTATTTACAATATAATGTGTGGTATGATTCAACGCCTTATTTTAGGCAATTTTATAACCAACGTTATAAAGTATTTCGTTTTAGTTTCTCTCGAAAAATTAAATAATCCAAACTCTAATATTATGTATTTCATTATATATATATATATATATATATATATATATATATATATATATATATATATATATATATATATATATATATATATATATATGAATATGTGTTTGTATTTGTTAGTTAAGGCACTCGAAGAAAGGGAAACTTTTTCGTTTCATATAAACCCTACCGTTTTTTTTTATTTCCGCTCCAACGACTACTCTTCAGAGTTAACGAAAAGCCAAAGGGAAAATAAGCTGTGGCATTATAATAGTACGTGTGCGAGAAAAGAGAATCGACGAACTCTTCTCTTACATATATTTTCAAAGTTTCATCTGCGAATTTTATACGTGAAATTTTTATGAAATATTATTATTAATATTACACACACACATACATATGTATGTATATATATATATATATATATAAATACGAATAATTTTATTAATATTACATACACACACACACACACACACATATATATATATATATATATATATAAATATACGCGATTCGAAAAAAAATCGACTATTTGGAATTGTATAAAACAATACATATAGATTAAATATATTAAATATAAAAATGATCAAAATGTAATAGTTATAAATATATGTAATATTTTGCTGAAAATAAACCGTTTTGTGATATTCGGTTTGAAGAATTTTTTGTGATTTTTTCAGATGAAAAGATCCAAAGCGTATATATATTTGTGACATTCTATATGTGTGCGAAGGATTCGGAGTCGATGAAAGTTTTCCGACTCCATTTTCGCCATTTCAACGTACGATCGGAATTACCGGAAAATTTTCTCAAAAGTGATTGTGCTCGTTAGGAAAATTGAACTCGATCATTTTTTTTTCAAGAAACGCATAATCAACATTTTTTTTATTCTATTATATATAGAAATTGCAGTCGAATTAAAATCAATATTTTCCAAATTATACATTATGATATGGCTTTCAAATGTTTTTTTTTCGATTTGAAATAAAACGAAAAACATATTGGTATGTGATTATTTCGTATTTTTTTTGTATTAAATCAAATAAAAATCTCAACCATCAATTTAAGATATTAAAAAAATCTAACTAGTGGATTAAATAGGAAAACTAAGCAATAAGTTTGCTTTAAAAATATGGAACGTTTACTAGTCCAAAATTTATCATACATGTATATAGAAAGCGATAAAAATTATATTATAATAATACAAAGAGAATTTCTTCGGCAAAAACAATAAAACGATCCACCCCCTTTGGCCCCCTTAAATGCCGCAGAATAACTTATAAATATTTATTAACGATATACTATAAGAGAATAAAGTATTTCATTATCATAATACGAACGAGAATCGACAGTTATTCATGCTCTTACTTTGCCAATAACATGTTCATATAATATCGACATGGGAATCGTTAATTGTTTCAATAGTATTTTTATTATAATTACCGGAATATAAACGAATGTAAAAAAATATAGAAATAATAAAAATAAATAAATGTCAAACGTGTCTGGATGCATAAAAGTATAAGAGAATTTATTACTTTCAATATACGGGATTTAAACATGTTAAGTTTAATGTATAGAAATTACTATCTTATCTAGTGATTCTCAAAATGACAATAATTATTTTTTTAAATAAGATTTTATAATATACCATATATGTATAATACTGTGATCAAAAAGTAAGATGAATTTGTTTATAAAATATAATTTTTTTATTTATTCCTCCAAATCAATTTCATTCCCTCCAAAGTAATTCCCGTCCGATAAAACGCATTTTTGCCAACGTTTTTTCCAGTTCTTCAGTAAAGCCTTCAAGATATTCTTCTATTCGGTTTTTATCTCCTCAATCGTGTCAAAATGGCGTCCTCGCATTGACCGTTTGAGTTTACTGAATAGCCAGAAGTCGCATGGAGCCAATTCGGGCGAATACGGTGGTTGCGGAACGATATGAGTCGAGTTTATGGCAAAAAAGTCACGAACAACCAATGCAGTATGACACGGTGCATTATCGTGATGAAGGAACCAAGAGTTGTAAAAGCACGTGTAACTCGGAGATAATTTTAACTCTTTGACAAACAGACGCTTGGCAAATGTTATAGATAATCAGTCCTACCAATCTAGGGAAAAAATACAGTTTATCTATCTTTTTAATGTCTGGGAATTTTAAATGACAATTATACCTTACTTTTTGATCACAGTAGTATAAATAATTCTATAAATATATTAGAAATATGCTATCGAAATTTTTAGAATATTCAAACAAATATCATACTCTATTGATTTATATATATATATATATATATATATATATATATATATATATATATATATATATATATATATATATATATATATATATATATATATATATATATATACAATTTTTGATTATTCCTTTTCGCGATTCCAGTTTTTTCCATTACTCTAATGTATTATTTTGTCAACCCAGAGTTCTGTAGTTGTTTTAAAGATCCCGAGGGAACGAATAAAAGAGTTGTTATGTCTTCGGGCAATTCGTTGTTCTTCAAATGTATCTAACTTGGCTTCATCTGGGACTTTTACTCCCATATATATATATATATATATATATATATATATATATATATATATATATATATATATATATTCGTATTTTAAAATATATTTATCTATCATAACATATAAAATATCTTAAAAAAATGATTTCTTTTTTAATATAAAATAATAATTTAAAACACTTACATGTACACGTTTATGTGTACATTTGAGAAAGTTATATATAAACCTAACATAAATAAGAGGTCGTTTACATTGATCGCGTTTAACGGCCGCTTCGAAAAATGGATGATTTACGATTTTATATAAATTATGCACACACACACACACGCACACACTAAAAAAATAAACAATAATGATCGATAGGCTGAAAAAAAAAATCCCGAAAAACTGTCAAATTATTAATGTCCAAACATGTACGCTGCTAACAGCGAGCTTTAAATATTCAAAGACATAAAAGATGAACAAAATTTTAATGCGATAAAAAATCGATAAAATATTGAAAAACTTGCCAAGGATGGAATTTAATATAAAATATATTTTTTTGTTACATTTTTTATGATAAATATGAGATAAAACGAATTTTACCAAAAAAAATTTGCGTAATTTTTTATTTTAATTTTGATTAAAAATAGGATGATAAGTTGAAATAATTAAAAAAAAAAAATAATTAAAGATTATATAGCCTAGTTGATGACTCATTCTTGTAAATATTTAATTGGCAATATTAAACATGATAAAAGCCTTGGTTCGTTCAAAGCTCTCGATTTTTCAATACGTTTTATTTTATCAATTAACTAACAAGAAAATAAGTGCGTTGCCACCGTAATTAGTACGAAATTCAAAAATGAAATATAAACGATGTTTTAAATTAAATTCAATTTATTTTCAATTATTTTACAGTGTTAAATTTTGAACAATAGAGAAATTTTCAGATAACGAAACAAGTTTTATCATATTTTTCACTGAAATATCATAATTTTCCATCTGGTTTAGAACAGATATCAGGAATTTTAGTTAATTGTAAAATTTTCGTCGTACATCTGACGAAATTTTCGCCGCATATAAAATGCAAACGAAACCGCTGAAAAGTTTTCAGTCGTTCGCGAGCTTTCGTCGCGTTAGCACGTCTGAAAATTTTCAAGAGTGCGCGTGGAAAACTTCGATTTTTCCGAGAAAAAAAATCGCATTTCACAACGCTTTCATTGCAACTCCGTCGATAATACGTTCCATTTCAATAATATAATAACGTGAAATAATTATTTTGCGCAACGACAAGTGTAATTTGTTTATTCTGTATAAAGTCGAAAAATGAACGTCGACAAGATTTATCTACGTTCGAATGAACAGCGTTACTTCGTATCATCGGTAAGTATTTTTATTTAATATAATAAAATATTTATTTATGATTGAAAATGTGATATTTTTTTAACGATATAAAAATAAGTAATAACGTAAACGTATTTTTTAATAATACTGTGAATGAAAATATGATTACATATAAATTGTTATTAAATAAATAAATTAGTGAATGAAAAAAAATATTTACATACATATAATTTAATACGTCGATATTATGATTTATAAATGCATTTAAAAGTCTACAATAGTAATAAAAAAAATATAGATCAATTTTCGTGGAAAATTATGAAAAATTATTTAAAGATGTAAAAATCACAAAGGCGCACTTATCAAATAATAGATAATATTAAACGCGACGCGGTGAGGTTTTTCACTTCGTCATTAAGAAAATTAAGGAAATTCATCTCGGCTAACGAAATACGTAAACAAGTTTTCCTTTGAAACATCATTTCCACTCTATTTACCATCTTCGTCAATGAAAAGAAAGGGCGTTCTATCTTCTTTCTTTTTTTTTTAAAAAAAAAGAAGAAGAAGAAAAATAACGACGATGACGGAAGGAAAAATTCAGAGGGTCGTTTCGCTTTTATCGGATCTTTATTAATTTAGTCTATAAGTACAGGATGTTACAAAAGTACAGTCGCACTTATGAATAATAATGAGGTTAAATCATTTTTCCGATTATAATCTGTTAGATTATTTTATTTTAATTTTTTTTATTATAATCAATATTTATATATAAAATATATAAAAAATAATAATTTATCGTATTGTTTAAATTTAATTTTATAATAAATCGTGTTGATACTAAAGAATTATATTTATTGGAACATTTTCATCGTTGTTTATATATGAAATATTTTTTTTTATCAAATTAAAACATTTTCAGTTCTTAAAAAATATAAATTGTTGAAATTATAAGAAAATGATTAAATTCACCGCATCTAGCTATATCTAAAAAATAAATAATTAAATTCAAAATAAAAAGACGTTATTATTTCAGTATATTTTCAATTAAATAAAATATCATATAATGAGAAAATTGTTGAAATTTACGTCTCTTTAACAAAATATATAATTATATATATATATATATTTTTTTTTTTTGAAAGAAAGAAAAAATTAAACATTCAATATATTTTATTTATAATTACGATATATCGAGATGAATATCGAATTAAATTAATACTGTTCAATCTTGCCGAAAATAAAACGTTTCAAATTCACCATAATGCGGCGTTTTCGTCGGAAATAACGAATAAACAAATACAGCGTGTTCTTTTTTTTTCGATACGTCGAACAAAAAAATAAATAAATAATATTAGAGCAAAAAATAAAACACGCGTCTTAATTTATTTTTTTTATATTGTATATATATATATATATATATATATTTTCCTCCAATTTATACGCTAGCGGCGTAATCCAAACTAAAAAAAAAAACTATCATTAATCGCATTCGAAGTGGCGGAAAAGTTTCTTTTTTTCTCATCGTCATCAATCATTCCGTCGATGACCGAAGCTTTTTCAGATTTTCCGTCGAGTTTTCCTCGCGGCGTCTCGAGTCAAAGTTTTTCAACTTTTTCCATATATCATATAAACCACTATTGCCTTATTATTTAGATAACGAATATACATATATATATATATATATATATATATATATATATATATATATATATATATATATATATATATATATATATAAATTTATTTGCCATAATTGATACTTGTTTTTGAGAACGCAAAATTACGATATAAAGAAATAAACATTCATAACTTTTCATTATATATATATATATATATATATATATATATATATATATATATATATATATATATATATAGATATATATATATATATATATAGATATATATGATTCATTTTCGCTTCATTAATTACCGTTTGAATAACTTTTTCAATAAAATATTCAATAAAAAAATGCCAATGGAGTTAAGTGCATAAAATTAATCGAGATATTTTCCGCTGTCTAAATTCGTTATCATTTGTGCAGGGATAAGTAAACTGTGGCTCGCGAGCCACACGCGGCTAGTTTTAAATCCATTTTTTCTACTTGAATAACTATGAAAAAACCATTGTTCTTATCGAATTTGTTTGCTTAAATATTTGTTATTGAAATACAAATTAGTGTTGTACGTAAATGATTAATATATATATATATATATATATATATATATATATATATATAATCTAAATCATTTTGAAAAAACATTATATAGATATGAATAAATAGATTATTTTTTTCTTTATCGAAAAGCTTTATTTATACAAGTATTGTTTATTGTTACAAAAAAATATATAGTTCTTTAAAAACTTTAAAATTTTGTAAATTATAATTTTTTGCCTTTTTTCATTCAAAAGGTTGCCGATTTCTGACATAATGGAAAACTTGTTGAAATAACAATTAAGGGGAAGAAAAACAGTTTTTCCCATCGTCACATCTGCGAAAAAGTTTAGTTTTCTGAGAAAAATTAAATAAAAACTTCAGACAAATATTTTACGTTGAAAATGTGTTTTTATAATCATTTATATATGTCTGATATATCAATGTGTTAATTAGATTTTTTATATACAATATTATATATATATATATATATATATATATATATATATATATATACATAAAAAATATTATTAATTTATATTTGATTAATACGAAAATGCGTAGTAAAAATATTAATTGTGGAATAAACGTAGACCGATTTAGAATATTAATCTTAAATTTTGCGGTTGATTAAAAGAAAAAAAAATTGATCCCGGAAATATTGTATAATAATAATGTACGAGTAAATCGGGATAAAGAGGGAATTTTGTTGATAAAGCAATTATTCGTCGAAATGACGAAATATATCGCGCGTAGGACGACGAATTCAATTAATTTTCCCGGTTCGAAGGCCAGAAGGAAAAACAAATTTATTTACCTTTCAATTTCTCGCCCCGACAATTATAACGAGACGTTTCAAATTAACCGTCAAACGGTTAATTATAACTACGATTATAAGAGCTTTCTAATACAAAAAAAAAGTCAACATGTTTAATAATATAAATATACAATATTTTTTTTATAAATCACATCGTATATTATAAATTATAAAAAAAATTCTTTATATAAAATCTGTATAAAATTATTATTTTTCACTAAATGGTCCTCATTTTTGTTATTGTCGTATAAGCAACCGAAATTCTAGTATAGATAGGCGCAATTGTTAACTTTTATAGATGATAAAAAAAAAACTTTTTCCAGACACTATTTTAATTATAAAGTTTCACGAGATAGATAAAATTTGCAAGTGTCAAAATTCGTGTACGACGAAAACTTTTCATAGTTCAAAAGTGTTATAGAAGTAAAATATATAGTTATATCACACTACTGTGATCAAAAAATAAAGTGAAATTTTCATTTAAAACTCCCGGGCATTAAGGAAGGCTGGTAAATTGTAAATTCTTTTTTCTAGGTTGGTAAGATTGTGTATAACATTTGCCAAGTGTTTGTTTGTCAAAATCTTTAATTATCTCCGAGTTACGCGTGTTTTTACAACTCTTGACTCCTTCATCATGATAATGCACCATGTCATACTGCATTGGTTCTTCGCGCCTTTTTTTGCCAAAAACTATACTCGTATCGTTCCGCAACCACCGTATTCGCCCAATTTGGCTCCGTACGACTTCTGGCTATTCGTAATACTCAATAGGCCAATGTGGGAACGCCGTTTTGACACGTTTAAGAAGATAAAACTGAATCGAAAATGTTCTTAAAGGATATACCGGAAATAGACTATTCCGACTGTTTCGAGGACTGGAAAAAGCGCATTTTATCGGACGGGGATTACTCTGAAGAGAATGAAATTTAATTGGAATAATAATTAAAAAATGTACATTTTATAAACAAATTCACTTTACTTTTTGAACACAGTGTTATAATATATTTAAAACGAATGATGTGTAATTTTGTATTTTTATTTTATTTTTATGCAGTTTAAATATCTAATTTTTCTATAAATATAATGAAATTTGTATCTATTTTGAAGTATGCTTATGATTTATATATATACATATATATACATACATACATACACACACACACCATATATATATATATATATATATATATATATATATATTATATATATATATATATATATATATATATATATATATATATATATATATATAAGATGATTTCATAATAAATATTAAGAAGAAACTCCACAATATATTTTGATATTTATATATAAATGAAAGGGATTGAATTTGATTCTCTGTAAATAATTGAATGTGAAAAATATTATGTCTCGGTAAATCACAAGGAAAATATGACAAAATAAACACCCACACGAATAATATTTATATCGTGATTATTGAAAAAAAAATAAGATTTTTATTTGGAAATAAACATGATAAATTACTTTTTCAGATTATATTACGTGTAATTGAAAAATATTATAAAAAAACAACTATATATGTCTTATATATATTTTTTTGTCTGCTTTATTGAATATAGTGAAAAATTTTTTCACTATATTCATACTAAAAAAAAATGTTCTCTATTTATGATAATTAATAATTAATTTTCAATTGAATAAATCATAAAGAAAAAATAAATATATAAAATACGACGCTTTCCATTTTAAATTCGTCTATTATTACGATATTTTTATACGGAAAATTCGTATATTCGTCGATTCGCCGATGTCTATTTTTCCAGAATTTTCCCAATCGATTTTCGTAACCGTTAATTTTTTTTAATTAAACAAAGTAAATCCGAACTTTTAACTGATTTAATTCAAATATAATCGATAAATATATTTAAAATATATATATTTTTTAAAAATTTTCTTAATCATAGAAACAAATAAATAAAACATATTATATTAATCATTGATAAATATATAATTTTTTTTTTATATTAAATGATCGCAGTTTCACTAGTTATGACGTATTTTTTTCGGCGAAAGCTCGCGCGGCACGTAAAGGGTTAAGGTGCACGTCACTACAATGTTAACCTTTGACGTGCCGTTGACGCACTTGCGGCAAAAATGACCTCATTGTGAATTTTAACGGCTACTGTAAATATTTACGCTACAATTCGTTCGGATTTCGTTCCGAGAGACGCCACAATGGAAAATATCTGTAACACTTTTCGCGCTTTTCATCCTTTTTTCTTTTTCTTTTTCTTCTTCATGTATTCGAACCCTATCATTGTTCGCGGTTTTTCAGAACGCGATTTCCCCGATGATTACAAAAGCCATACATCATATATATATATATATATATATATATATATATATATATATAATCAAAATAAAAAAAATATTATATAAATAAAAGATACATTTTCCTATATTGAATAATAAAAATCCGCGCTGTCGTATATCATTTTTATAAAATACTGTAATTATATATTAATTTAATATAAATTATTCACAAGTACAAGATTATATATGTGTCGATTTGAAATAGAACGTGTCAAATCTTTGAAAAAAGAATAACATTTATGATTGTTGTGTGTAAAAAAAATCAATGCTTTGTATCTCGTAATAAGGTTCATGACTCAAATTATATTTTGTCATAATGTATATAAATATTACGTTTTTGTATAAAAATCGAATGGCGCAAAATTTGGTGAAAGTATAGGATGCGATGTTATAAATGTGGATGATAGTTATAAAACGATACTTGAGTGTGTCGTTATTTCTAATATAATGAATAATATTTAAAAATATTTTTATATATTATCAGACTATACGTAGTTAAATCGCATGATTCTGAGGACCAATATCGCCGGTTACATTGTTTTGAATCTGTTCGTTAAAAGCGTACTCCGGATAATCGAGTGCGTCAATCTAACGGACGCGGAATCAAAGGAAAACGAAGCTCTTTACGAAGAGAAGACATCAGTAATCAATCATGAACTAGGGATTAAACCGAATCGTGAACGCGACGCGAATTTCAATCGAACGTTTCTAGCACTTGCCCGTCTAACCGTGCTATTTATTATACAATAGATTATTATCGTCTATGCCGGATAAGCGGAAATTCGCACGAGAGGCGTATTTACAATTATGCCGTAGCTTCCGCGGAAAAGCTACGCGTGCGAGCTTATACGAGATTAATTTTCCGAGTATGCGAGATTATTCTGCAAGCGTTGAAACCTTATAAGTAAAGATCACAATTGACTCTATATGATACGTCAAAAATTATTACTAAAATTTAATCGATTGTATCGTACTATATAGTAGGAGTGTTAATTGCGGAAAAGTGACAATTGCGGTCTACTAATAGTCCATGAGTATTTTTTTTTTATTTTGAAAAATTTGTATCTTGATATAGGCGAAAAGGTTTTTCTCCCCTGTCGATAATTTATTATTTGCAATATGATATCGAAGATGTCGTGGACGATCGAAAGCTTGGACACCCCTGTACTGTAAGCAATAAAATAAATTTACAATATATAGAATAAATGATGCGTAAACCAACAATTTTTAATATTTCTGATATATTTAATTTATTTTTGAATTGCGGCTCACACGACGTATCAAATGCGAACAATGCGACCCGCGTAAAAAAAAGCATACGGTTTCCTTTAGAATTGCGGCCCACACGACATGCGCAAATATGAGCAATGCGGCCCGTGAAAAAGAATATTGCATATGGTTTCCATAAAATTGAAATATTTTACTATAATTTAATATTTATAATATTATTAATATAAAACAGGCTTATTATTTTTGTACGTTATTTCAATTTAAATTATTATAATAAATATTATATATATTTTTTTTGCCGTACTCGTTTCCGAAAAGGTTGATCTCTAAATCCGGCAACATCAATCAGTTTTGCTATATATTAATAATAAAATATAACGCTAAACTCGTCCTGTATATACGTTTCGAGAATGTGAAAACCCGAAGTTGTAATACATCAATCAAAATCCGTTATCACACTACCTAGAATTATTTTCCGCTCGAAATAAGGAATATTGAAATCCGGGATTCTGCCGTAACGTAGACGAGATGATTAAATTTCTCAGAATATTCCCGGAATACGTACGAATAAAACTATTTATATTGCCTAAAGTATTAAATTCATATATATGTTTGCGGCGTATCATCATAAATATGTGTGCTGACGCCGATGGTTGGTGGAGGTGTAGCATTTTTTGATTCGTCAAACGTCACTTTATTTTTACAATTTAATCTTAAATAATTTTTAGAATTAAAAATATAAATCTTCGTCATTACAAAGTTCAACTTATCAATATTTAATTTCATGTAAAATATTTCAGCATTTACGATACAATTTTGCGTCGATTTTCTTCGATTTTTGACAGCTGACCACTTAAAGTGCGGCCATAAACCATACTTTTTACTTGCCGGAATTAGAAAAGTCTAAAAATATTATAGTTTTTTGTTTGATATACGATCTTTATTTGAAACACAACATGTTCATATATTTTATTTCATATTTAGTTCCAGTTATTAAAGCAAATAAATAAATAACAATACGTCAATCCTTTTCCATCTAATATTTTTTCTTTATATTCTAACATAGAACAGTATTTAAATTATTTTATTATAATATATATATATATATATATATATATATATATATATATATAATATTTAATTGATGAGAAAATGTATATATAGTAATATTTTAGCATTGGAAATGTATCACATTAAGATTAAACAAACTTGTAATTTATGAAATGTTCTTATAAACGCTCGTCATTTGTGCGTTATTCGGAATCGGAACGAAATCGGTTCGATTTCAATAGGCGAAATCGCATCGCAAATGATTCGATATCGCCAACTAACAAAAAGAAAATGAAATAGAAATGAAATATCGGCTCTGTTCAATATTCAATTATTTTTAGAATCAATTTGTAATCGTCCATTAATAACGCGTTTTCAATACAGATTTCGCAACGGGAATATTTAAAAATGCGCGTTCCGATTTTTCCGAATTCGAAGATTCGACGCTTTCGATTTCGTGTAATTGTTTAATTTTCGCAAAAATTACAATGTTTCATAAATATATAAATATATTAAAGGTACCATTTTTTCCTATTTAATTCTGTCATTTTGATAAATCCATACGATAGTTCTAACCTTCATCATCCCTTATCTACTTAAATAATCTTTTTTTTCACCCTTCGTGACCTTTGAATCCGTCTATCATTCTTCATCAAAACGAAAACTTGTTTTCTACACAATTTTATTTTAGATTTTTTTTTCAAATATAACATAAAATTACAATACATTTTCATATTGAACTTTTATATATATATATATATATATATATATATATATATATATATATATATATATATATATATATATATATAATACAATTCATCTATTGCAATAAAATTAATTTACAATATTAATATATAAAATCTGAAACATTGAAAATATATTATAGCAATGATATTCTATGCGACATTTCGTTAGTATTTTTATTATTAAAAAAATCATAAAATTCTTAATAAACTTATAATTTTGAATAATTCGATAACGATATTTGAGAATAATTCAAAGAAAAATCATAAATTGAGACTCTTTTGTAGTTTGAAAATAAAATAACAGTGTCAAATAGTTAATTATAAATTTATAACGCAAAGAAAGACCAGTTTATTCGTAACAGTCTACGAAACAATAAATGCATTTGCACGAAAGTTTTAATGGTATAACGCGGTATAAAATGGTATGAGAACTGGCATTAATTATATATTTATATATATATATATATATATAAATTTATAGTTGTGCGGTTTTAAGACGTTTTGTCTATTTTCTTATTCGCCATACGTTGTTATTAAATGATGTATCGAAAATGTGGCAAAGTTTTGCTATCCTTTCTTGTATTCGGTTTCGTAGAAAACTTAGCGTAGAATAGAATAGAATAGAGTTCTTGTTAGAAACGATACGAATTAATCGATTGTTATACGTCGTGTAACCGATAGAAACTTTGTTCGGGTGTGATCATTAAGTATTGTGACTTATTTTGAACAAAAAAAAAAATATTCATATATATATATATATTTTTCTTTCAATATAAAATTGTTATAAATATGAATCAAATTTTTAAATTATTTTCATTTTAATAATGTTATTTTTATTGTATAATTTTTTTATTATATAGTTTTATATAAAGAGAATATTGTAGTAATTTTACATTGAAATAGTGATAGCATTGTTTATTACAATATACGATTTTTAATATTTTTGTATTTAAATCGTTTTATACAGTGTGAAAATGAAATAATATTATACATATTTTAGTGATATTTCAGGTATATCAAAAATATGCTAATTAATAATAATATTTATTATAGATGTTTTATATATGAATTATCGATAAAATATTATATTTACTATGAAGTATAAAAGTGAAAATTGCACACAACGTTGCTAACTTCAATAACATTATATGCAATGTTTGTATAAAAATATTTTTATTTTCATATATAATACAAATACCATAGTTTTTCAATTTAAGAATATCGTTATGTAAGACGAAGATGTGTATTTGAGTAAGTGTGACTGTGTGTACACGCGTAACGATTTTGTTTTCGACTCATTGAATTTGCCAAATCGTGTATACGAAAAACGCTAACGCGAAAAATGTGGCAATTTTAGGGTCACCCGTTACAAACACGAGTCACTTATCAAAAATATCATATGATCCATTTTTTTCCCCTTTAGTTTTCTTCAAAAACTTTATCCATCACCGGAGTATAAATATCGATACGTGTATACAGCGTGTTCGAATATTAATGACCGATAAATAAAAAAAAATATATATATATATATAAATTCGATATCTATACACGTTATTTATATTTGTGCGTTAGCATTAAAAAATTGAACGTATTCGATAATAAATATTATCAATAATTTTTCGAAACACGCTGTATATGCGTCGTTGTTTGATATTTGTTTCTTGCGTAACATTTATATGGTTCAAGTGCGCGCTAAAATCGGTCGCTTTTCTTCGCCGTTTTTCTTTTTACTCTATTTATTTATGGTATATGTATATATTTTTTTGCTCCATTCGATGTCTACGTATTTTTTTTACAAGTGTCGATGTTTTCGACGCGTGAAGAAAAAAAAAATATGTCGACACGGAATATTATTCGGCGACGAATCGCGTGTCACATCGTTTTCAGCGTTATTCCTGTAGGATTTAGTGGCATTTCGAATTTTTCGCGCCGAATCTCTGAAAGACGTCTGTTTGTTTTGGATTTCGGTTTTTCTTTTACGTCGTCGTCGTTGTTGTTTTTTTTTTTATTTTATTTCATTCGTATCCTTATCGAAAACCACCACTGTGTTTTCTTTTTATGTCAAAGATAGGAAAACTTTTATTTTATTATTATTATTATTATTTTTTTTTTTTGGAAAAGTATGGAATGTAATATAATCGAATATTGTTGTGATATATTCGATATTATTTTATAAAATACAAATAATTCATAATATAGATAAAATTCATACAATATATTAATTTATATAGAAAAAAAAATATTTTTATAATTAAGTTTTCAATACACCAAAATGTAAAATATTTTATTATAATTATTATTATTATTGAGTTAAATTTTTTCGTGTTACATATAGAAAATATGACGTCATCATAAAATATGTAAATATATTCTAAACGTAATTTTCACAGGGAAAAATGTGAAATTAACGGCGAAAAAAAAATGAAACAGATAAAATTTTCATGCATTTTAATGAGTATAAAATGAAAAATAAAACACAACCATATATTTTGAGTTAATTTTAATCATTATTCTTTGCAATTAATATTCCGTAAGATTGTATTTAAACGATGTGAAACACACACACACACACGCGCGCGCGTATAAAAAAAATTAAAAAAATTAACTTGTGAAATGTGTCAATATTCACCACGATTATAATTATACAATAATAATAAATTTAGATTATATTTATTTTTTTTTAGATTGTAAAAATATTTTTAGATAAATTATATATAAAAAAAATTACAATAAATCTGTAATAATATTCGAATAAGCATAAGTATTTTTTTTAATAATGTATAATATGATATATGGCTAATGGCGGAACATCTGTTATACTTTTATGCGAAATTAAACATGGTAATAAATCGAAAAAACACATGTGGAACAAAGAAATTTATTCGATATTTTATAATGCAGTAAAAAATGAATAAATATGTGGTCGTTTCAGCTCTTTTGGTTCCGAATATCATTTTAAGCTTTTTCTTTAAAAAAAATGTTTAAAATAAAAAAGTAACAAATAATTAGCGATTTCTGAATTATTTTTATTTATAATTTTATATTACATAATTTTGTTTAATATATATAATATATATGATTATATTGTATACTAATGTGATCAAAAAGTAAGGTGAAATTGTCATATAAAATTCACTGACATTAGAGAAAGACAGGTAAATTGTATTTTTTTTCCTAGATTAGTAGAACTGTTTTTGATATTTACCAAGCGTCTGTTTGTTAAAAGATTTAATCATCTTCAAGAATGTCATACTGCATTGGTTCTTCGCGACTTTTTTTTCATCTAAACTCGACTCATGTTGTTATCGCAACCACCGTATTCGCCTGATTTGGCTCCGTGCGACTTCTGGCTATTAAACTCAAACTCAAAAAGTCAATGCGGGGGTGCCGTTTTGACACGATTGTGGAGATAAAAACTGAATTGAAGAAGGTCCTCAAGGCTATAACCGGAAAAGTGTTGGCAAAAGTGCGTTTTATTGGACGGGATTATTTTGAAGGGGATGAAACTGATTTGGAAGAATAAATAAAGAATTTACATTTATAAACAAATTCACCTTACTTTTTGATATCAGTGTTGTATATATATATATATATATATATATATATATATATATATATATATATATATATATATATATATATATATATATATATATATATATATATATATATATAAACAAGTGTTAAACTTTCATAAACACGCACAAACATAAAATGAGAATAATAATCGACAAAATTACCAGTACAAACAATGCGGCCTATTTTCGACTATTTCCATTGCTATTATTATTATTATTATTATTATAAACGGTTTTATGTTTGTAATAATAAACCGTAGTCGAGAAGTGAAGAGCTCTTCAAAACCGAAGCTAGTCTGAATCGTAATAAATATCGAACGCGGTTATGTTTCATAATAGAAACAAAAATAAACGACGACTTGTGCCGTTTTTCCCCTAAAAATAGAGAAAAAAAAAGAAAAACGAAAATGGAAAATAAAATAATAATATGCGAACGGACTCTTAATAAGAGAAGGTCGTTTCTTTATATAAATATCGTTTATTCGTCAATGTTTTGAATCTAACGTGCGGAACTAAAATATGAAATTCTTGCACTGTAAAATTCAACTTTCGATTTAAATTTTTTATATAAAACTAGAGTTCAAAAATCAGTTTTTATGTAGCATATTTTAGATAGTATAATGATAATCGATATATAATAATTGGTTATTGTATTGAAAAATAAATTAATTTACTAAAAATCCAGGAAAATCCGTGAAAATTGCGTGCATATCCTCGATAATCTATACGGATTCTATTCAATTTTCATAAGATTTTCTCGGAAAATGATAATTATTTTTTTATGAAAATTAAATAAATATTTATATTTCATATAGAAGTGCGTTTATTATATTATATAAAAATAGTGGAATTAATATGTTATAATAGTAGATATGAACTGTTGTTTTTTTCAAAAATATATAATAAATTATTGGAAATCGTTAAAATTAAATATATATAAAAATTGTATCAAAATATTAAAAAATAAATTATATTATATAAAATCGTTTATATTATTATATATAATATTGAAATAAAATAGAGCATTATTTGTGTTCGTTTGTAAACCGTTTATTTATGTTTGTTTTGAAAAAGTGCAAATTAACAAAAAAAGGTGAAGGAGGGGGGGGGAGTACAGTGAGAGTAAATAAGTCCATTTTGGCTCAAAATATTTTTAAACTCGTTTTTACGGCCATTATTTATATTTATTTGACGGAACTGTTTAAAATTCGGACTCGTTTATATTCGCATTACAAAGCGCGTTTACTTTATGTCAAAAGGAAAAAAAAACGAAACAAAAAACTTATTATGATACCAACACACACACACATACGCGTATATAAAATTAAAAATAGTTAGTGAGTATTTGTTTTAGTTTTTTTTTATTATAAAAAAATGTATAGTCCATTAATCGCATTATAATAATTTGTAATGCCATTATTAATAGAAGAATGTACTTTTAAAAAAAATAAATAAATATATATATATATATATATATATATATATATATATATATATATGTCTTGAAAGAGACAACCATAATAAATATTTGATTTGAAGCATATTGTGATCATGTCATTTTTCGATTATATATTTTCATATTTGTATATATATATATATATATATATATATATATATATATATATATATATATATATATTTATAATGAAAATGTCAATTCTTCAATGGAATCATTTGAAGAACGCGCACAAAAGGACATTGCAATTTATGACGCACCCTGTATTTCGCTATTCGATTTATGCGCGCTCTTCCAAACAAGCAATCGCTCGCAAAAGAAAGAAACACGTCTCGATTCGATATTTAATACACACACACACACACACACACCATTTTTTTTCAGCAAAACATTTTCAATAAATCAAAAAAAACAAGAAAAACGTTTTTCGTCATTCGAATCGACATATATCGATACAATTTCATCATTTTTTTTTATTCCTCCCCGCTCCCCTTTTTTTTGCATACGCGAAAAATTTTTCAGAAGCGGAGAGGGGGGGGGGCTCTGAAAAAAAACCAGCGCAAATGTACCATTATGTACCGGTTGAATGCGAACGCGAATATAAAGCGTTTTATTGTTATTATTCCCTTCTTTTTTTTTCATAACGCTTTAGGGTCGAAGTACGACATTGAAACTTAAGGGAAAGATGGGATTTTTTTTTATTGCCACATTATACTTATGTACTTACTCCCTTTCTACATTTTTTTCAGCCTTTATGGTAAATATTCTTATGGTCTGCATATTCGAGATAAGATTGTCTACTGTTGAAAACACACACACACATATTCATTCACTTTGGGGAAATGGATTCGATAAAAAGCGACCGAAAAAAAGACAACGGCTACAAAGTTGTGTTTTTTTTTTGTTCTGTATTTGAACGAATGTATAAAAAAAGGATATTTTCGTCATTTTGAGCAGGATGTGTCGTCTCGGGATTTGCGAAAATTCACATTCGCGAAATTGATAAGGCAAAAAAGGCATAAGTCTCGTGTCGAATGAAACCGCAAAGCAAAACGTCGTTTTCTGAAAATGCTGCTAATATTTTTATATTTTAAAATTTAAAAATTAATACAATGACAGTATATAGAGATTCGATTGAGAATGTATAAAATGATTTATAAATCATCCTGTATATCGTAGCATATATATATATATATATATATATATATATATATATATATATATATATATATATATATATGATATTGTAAAAAGGGAAACTCTTTAATACGTTATTCGTTTCGGTGAATAAAATACGTTTTCTACGGAAAATGAAAGAGTTCATTTTTTCACTCGAGTTAATTTTTTCATTGCGGCGGTGAATGAAAAAAAAAGGTGGAAAGAAAATTTTCACCTGAATAATAATTACATTACACGACAAAGTGCTTTTAAATGTACTTCCAGATGGAAATTATTAAAATTAGAGGTTGCATTTCATTTTATATATTTTTGAAATATTCACGATGATGATGTTTAATTTTTAGAGTGAATTATTTTAAAAAAATGTTTATTAATAATATTTTCAAAAATTTTATTAAAAAAATATATAGATATTTAAATAGTCATTATAATTATATTGTGAAAAGAATAAGCGTTTTACAGCTTCAGAGAAATTAATTTCCCATATATAGAATTGTGAAGATTTTTCCTCATTTCCGGGAAAAATTGACGGAGATCGTAAATGTTCGCGGCACGAACCGATATAAAAACGTGATTTTCGCTGCACTCTCCGTAATAAAAACCGGATATTATCCGGTAGTGTGCAAGATGGTCGCGATTGTAGTTGGAAAAACCCCATTTTCCGAAAGTCGAACCGCTTTTATACCGAGATAAATGGTTACGCTACATTTTATCTTTCGACGCGCGAGTGTTGTGATGTTACATCGTTTTATCACCGTTGTTATTTATATATTTTGAAATTTTTATTGTCGTAATTATTATATATAAAATATTGTAAACGTGTAATATTTTATTATATATATAATAAAATTACAATATATTCAGAATATATTTTTAAATATAAATATATTTTGATATCGGTCACCATTTCGCCGTAACGCACCTCGTTTGAAAAGGTTTTACGGATAAGTTTTTTTCAAGAAATTTTCCTCGAGATGAAAAATCGATTTAAGTTTATCAAAAGTTTTTCAACAGTAACTGTTTGTTAGCTTTTTCAATTATGTGCTTTTGATAATTGAAAGTTTTCGATGACATTTCGACATGTTCGCGTATTATTTTGATTGATATGTGAATTCATAAGAAAATTATGATCTATACTTGATTTTCAATTAAAAATTACATGAAATTTTTAATTTTATACTTGATATTAATATTTTAATATCAATATTATAAAATGAATAATAAATGTATGTACATTATATATTTTCTTTCATTTTCCTAAATATACTCGTATGAGATAATTATTATACAAAATTTCCATAAATTTTCATATCTAATATATATATATATATATATATATATATATATATATGTATGTATGTATGTATATATATATATATATATATATATATATATATTATTTCTGCATAATTTTATACCTGTGATTGAAATAATATTTTATATAACTTCAACCTAATGTAAACGATATCATAAAAAAACTGCCCTTATAAATTTCGAAACCACATACAGAATATTGCTTCTTCTCTGGTGTATTTTTAATAAGATTAAAAATTTATTTTATATAAGAAAATTTGATTTTTCTTTATTTTTTATAAAAGAAAAATTACTAGAATTTTCATACAAAACATATTCTATAAATACTACTTATTATCTCAAGAGCGACGTCTTCATAATCATTTATATAATATAAAATTTTAGTTTTTATAAAAATATAAAAATAAAATTTATTAATATAATATTAAAAATACACGGATTTTTTGAGATGATATTAAGAGAGTGAAAAATTCTCATTCATTATATAATATGAATTGAATGATTTTTTACTATACAAAATTGTAAGAAGATTAATTTTATATAATGAAAAACAGTAAAATAAATGGCTCAGATATCATTTTATAATATTTAAAACTTTTTTTGAAAAATATATATTTCATAGACAAAGTGATAGTTATTTAAATATTTTATTGATCGACGAAAAAAATATACTTTAATGTAAGTAAGTACAAATAGTAGATTAGTAATTGAAATAAATTATTCTGTTCGTCGATGAAACGCTTTCAGCGATTTCGAAAGTCGGAAAACGAATCGACTCGAGATATTTTATCTACGGCGTCGGAAAGTGAAAAGGACGAGGAAAAAATGCGACCGAGGGCGAAAGTCGGAAAGTGAAAGGGCGAGAGCTTTTCCGACAGTGAACCGGGAAAAACAACGTGCTAGGGGAAAAGTGCGATTTTCCCGCAGGAAAAATTACGCGAAATCACGGCAAAAATCGAACGGACCGAAATGGACATAATTCACGGGTTGACAAGACGATTAAGCGCAGCGTTCAACGATCGGTGTTTCTCAAACGTTTACATGATTACTTAAAATAATATTTTCAAATTGTTAATTGATGCGATTCACTTTTGATAAAATTATTATTATTATTATTTTGTTATGATTTATAGCATGTTTTTGTCAATAATATATATAATCATATTTTTTTTATTTTACAGTGTATTCTCGATTATTATTTTTGAACTACATTAAAATGAAGTGTTAAATGATATAATTGGACCTCATAAAATTTTACGATAATGTATGCAGCTGTTATATCATTTTTGAATATAACACTGTGATCAAAAAGTAAGGTGAATTTGTTTATAAAAAGTAAATTCTTTATTTATTCTCCCAAATCAATTTCATCTCTTTCAAAATAATTCCTGTCAGATAAAACGTACTATTGCTAACACTATTTCCAGTTCTCGAAACAGTCGGTATAGTTTTAATCCGGTATAGCCTTCAAGACTTTGGATTCGGTTTTTATCTCCTCAATCGTGTCAAAACGGCGTCCTCGCATTGACCTTTTGAGTTTGATGAATAGCCAGAAGTCACACGGAGCCAATTCGGGCGAATACGGTGGTTGCGGAACGATATGAGTCGAATTTATGGCAAAAAAGTCGCAAAGAACCAATGCAGTATGACATGATGCATTATTGTGATGAAGGAACCAAGAATTGTAAAAGCATGAGTAACTCGGAAATAATTAAATTCTTTAACAAACAGACGCTTGGCAAATGTTATAGACAATCAGTCCTACCAACCTAGGAAAAAGATACAGTTTACCTGTCTTCCTAATGTCCGAGAGTCATAAATGACAATTACACCTTACTTTTTGATCACAGTAGTATATGTTATTAGCATTATTGAAAATTTAACTCGTAACTTGCCGATCATATATATAGTAAATATTAAAAATATATATAAAATTTTATAAATTCTTTTATTTAAAGAGAAATAGAAAGACAATTGGCTCAGACTATTGATATTTTAGTACAACATTATTTTATATATTTATTTTAATTTTATAAATTTATATAATAACTACACAATTGAAGAAAAACACATTACATACGCCATTGTTCATTATTTGATATATATGTATATATATATATATATATATATATATATATATATATATATATATATATATATATATATTTAATTAGAATAAGTTAAGAACGAATCGTTCGAGTTTCACGGAATGCTTGTCAGACATTTTAGACTTAAAGTGGAAAGGTTTGACCCGTTATTAGATTATCCTGGGAATAAAGTCGAATTTGTCAGAGATAAACGTGTTCAGGTTCGAATTATCCAGGTTGACACCGTCACAGGACAATGTCCTGCAGACGGGACATCGGGATTCAACATACGACATGACCGATAGAATCGGACATTTGGTCACGTCTGAATCGATCGTCCCTTTTTTTAACCATTATTAATTATTATTATTATTATTATTATTGATTATGTAGAGTTTTAACACGTTCAATGCCGGCGACGAATCGGATCTAGTGGCCGTCTGCGAAATTCAATATGTCCGCATTTAAAATTCAAATGTTTACATATTCAAAAGGGTTGAAAGATTAGTGCATTAACACGTGCAATGAAGTATCTCTTTACAGCAATGTTTCTCAACATTACGGTGCCATTTAAATATTTCAGAAGATTATTTTGGAACGTCCTTGCATAAATAATACGGTTTAATCGTATTATAAATCAAGAATTGACTATTTTAATTAAGTATAAATGAAATGTTTCAAACAAATATAGAAATTTTTGCTGTATAATAAATATTAATAATTATTAGTAGAATAAATTTTAATATAAATTATAACAAATAAACAGTTTTAGTTTAAATTATCTTATTTGATTTTAATTTATTATTATTTTTAGCAACAAATTAAAATACTCCATTTTATAATTCATCAACAAATATAAATTAAACAATATTGATTATGAATACATCTTTTCAAGAATGATATGAATATAATTTAAAAATATAAGACGTGCGATAAAAAATAAATTTATTTTATTAAATGACATTGACAACGGTATTCAAAAGTATATGAATGGAATTTTCTAGAGAAAAACTATTTTTTTAAAGCGATTAAGACAGCTTGAAAGCTCATTTATAATAATAATAATAAAGAATGTAAAAAAATATTTTATAAATCTATGATATAAAAATATTTTATATTCAACGTTATAAAGAAGACAATAGAAAAGGACATAATAAATGTGCAACTGGAATATTTCATTGATAAAAATAATTTTTCATTATACAAGATCATGTTTTATTCTAAAAAAAACTGTAAAAAAAATATTTTTATTTTGTCCTATATACAATCAAATTAATTACATTTAATATTTATATATTATATTATACTGATAAAAATGAAGCGTGCGGCGTTTAACGTGTTAATTACTGACAAGTCGATATCTGACATGTTTTAACGACGACGACGACGACTAACGACGCGTCTCAATAAGCTGTCTCTCTACATGGAATCGGATTAAAATCAATTTAATACATTAAATATATTTCAACATATGACTAAAATAATAATGATAATAATAATAATAATAATAATAAGCCATTTTGCTCTACTATAGACGTTTGAAAATAAGACAAATTAATAGACAAGTTTTTGAATTATATATATATATATATATATATATATATATATATATATATATTTATATATATATATATATATATATATATATATATATATATATATATATATATAAATTTGATTCGTAACGATCGTCCAATTTAATCAAACAATTAATCTTATATAATGAAAGACTATAAATTGTCGATGCTTCATTTTCACTGCCAATATTTATAATTCACCAAAAACTATTAATTGGAATTCAAGATATATATATATATATATATATATATATATATATATATATATATATATATATATATATATATATATATTCTTGTATGTATATATAATTTAATCAAAAAGTGAAATTTTGCTACTTTCATGTTGGACTAACTAACATCAAATCTGAATAATATAATTGTATAAAAATATTTTTTTTCTAGAAAAATAACATTTTATTACCAAAACTAAAAATCGCACAATTGTATTATCATATAAATTTTTCGATAAATGTACCATTGTATTATTATTATTCGTCATATTGCATTGTAGTACTATTGCATTATCAGTGGCAATTATATCATAAAATCGTTATAATTAATTGCCACTAATTGGTCAATTATTTTATAAATATTTTAATTGATTCTTATATTGTCATCAAAAGTGAACAAGTACACAAAATTTCACCTCAATCGAACATTGAAAAATGTTGAAAAAATCAATTACAAAATTTCATCAAGACAAACAGACGAGCGAAACTTATATTAAAGTGTGTAAAAAAATTGATCTAATCAAAAAAACAGATATAGTTTGCAATCAATAAAACCATTAATCGAATAACACTTTGATTATTATATAATCAACAGTAGATTCACATTAATTAAGTATGCTCATAATCTAAGAAAGTCTAAATTTTGTTTAGTGTAGTGCAAAAAAAGGTTAACGACCCCCCCCCCGAATCATAGTTAAAGTTGCAATCGGTTTAATATCGCGCTGAAAATGATATTTATATTCTTTTTGCGGTATATATATATATATATATATATATATATATATATAATATTTGAAATATTTTATACGTAGGATAAGTGGGGAAAAATTCCGGTTTTGTCTTTTTCCGGTTTTGCTCCTTTTGCCGTTTCTTCGGCACTATGTCATATTTAATGGTCTTTTCTTTTAGGAGGCCTCCATCGTCATAAACCTCGACTGGACCATATATAATAACTCGTAATATAATTATTTATGTAGTTTTTGCACACACCCTGTATATATATACCATATATATATATATATGCTTTCACTGGCACTTCTTGCTTACTCTTGATTTATAGTTGTCAAAGACAACTCTCCCTTTAGACTCGTTTTCGTCGCCATTTTTTATTATTTGTTGTATGTGTGTGTGTGTGTGTATGTGATAGACATTTCAGCATCTTTGATATTATATTTTTTTTCAGAATTTTCAGTATATACTATATAAAACTAAATGTACGATGAATTTAAATACGCATTTCTTTTTGTTTCTTTTAAATATATTTTCTTTAACTATTTTTTTCAATACATTTATAAAATATATAATACAATATATACATGTATATATTATAATAGGATTAATTGTCATGATAAAGAAAAAAAATTAACGTTTCAAAATAAAAATCTCGCAAATAGCCTTTTGTAACTTAATTAATTTAATACGATATAAAATTTAATTTATAAAGATTTTCGTTTACTTTCAAAAAACAGTACCCTAATGTTATACATAAATTTCAAGTTATAATAAAACAGGTAATCTTATTTTTTAATCTAAACGATCTTAATTAAAAAGTAGTCTAATAGCGTAAAACTTTTTTTTTTTTTGGTTGATAATTTTTAATCTAAATAAAGTGCGATTTATCAAACGAATTATAGTCAAATTGAAGAATTTTTTCAATGTGTAAAATTATATTATTTTTTTGAAACAATTTTCATAATATATAATTAGAGTTTATGATTTGAACGATTTACAATTAATTTGAATCGATCGGAAGATATTTGTATATATATATATATATATATATATATATATATATATATATATATATATATATATATATATTTGGGAAAATAGGGAAAACGCCACATTTTCCACGCAATTTTCATTATTACGTTCGAAGCGTAAACACTTTATGTCATCATAAACAAGTAATAAAATTTAATACTATTTCACGTCACGTGACACACATATGTCACTTTTCCAATTCTATTTATTTTTATCGTACAAAAGCATTTAATTCTAATCATATAGCATTAAAAAATAAAATTATTTTTTCTTATATTAAAAATATATTTTTTATATTAAAATAAATTTATATATATATATATATATATATATATATATATATATATATATATATATATATATATATATATATATATAAACACCGATATGAAATAAACATTAATTCAAAGTAAAACATTAATATTCGAGTAACCTGCTTTGTTTTTCTTACGGCGATGCATAATATTTATAAAGCATAATTTATTGACTGGCTTTACATGAATAAAATATAAATTTTCACGAAAGAACAAAAGCTCCGCGAAACTTTTAAAATATCATCAGACATATTTACATGTGTGTGTGTGTGTGTATATATTTTTTTTAAACTTGAATTATATATTAACCGAGTACCATCTGGATTTTGTAAAATTTAATATTCAAAAACGTCATCTGATAACGCATAAAAGACAAAATTATAATATAATATATTTATATTTGACTTTATCATAAATATATATATATATATATATATATATATATATATATATATATATATATATAAGGCTATAAAAAATGTAATATTGTGTTCGACACAGTTAGATAACAAACGCTGTCTAACTTTATACGTAGATGTGAAAGTTTTTGATTGATTGCTATTGTGTATATAAAAATGTGTGTGTGTGTGTGTGTGTGTAAAAATATGAAAATCCAAATATATATATATAATATATTATAGCTATTATAATTCGTTATTAACACAAATGTTTTTCTACTTATCAATGTCGTAAAAAAAATAAATCATATCATATTGATGTATCGTTAATAAAATGTGTCGCCTTTTCAATTAAATTTATTATAAAAAAAATTAAATTGTTTAAAAATAAAAATATTTTTAAAAACAATACATATATATTATTATATAATAGTAGATTAAAAAAAATATCTCTCATCGCTCGAATGTATAATAAATATATTAAAATAATAATAGTTTATCGTGTTCGATCTTAATATCGTTCGCTTATCTATATATATTCGTAAAAAAACTCGTCAAATTGCAAATTTTCAACGTTTTTCTTTCATACTATCGCTGAAAATTAGCAAACCTTCTCAATAGCTAAATCTAAATATGTTTATATATACATAGAAAAAAAAACTATTCCACTTTTACAACGAGATTAGCAAATTTTAAAACTAGAACTTCTTCTCGTATTTTTTTTTTCACTTTTAATTCGCGTGACATTTCTCACTAACTGATAAAATCAAATTTTACAATTTTCCCTTTCGTTAAATTTCGTCTAAGGGATGGTTGAAAAAAATATATAAATTTTAACGTTTTCGTGCTTCAGAGTTATTTCTTATCAAATTTATACATTCGGCGAATTGTCGACGTTAATTCTTTTCTTGCTATTTTTTTTAACGTTCATTACTTAAAAATTTAGTGCGTTCTCCTCTTTTTCCTTACATCTTAATAAATTACACTATTTATATATATATATATATATATATATATATATATATATATATATATATATATATATATATGTGGATAGTCTAGTTGATATTAAAATAATTCTTTTTATTTTTTAGTTTTCCATTTTCCGACTTTTCCGATCCATTTATAGCGGCAATAGTTTGAATGGAATAATTGGATCGCAAGTTTTAATGGTAAAAATTTTCATAATATTATTATATAATTTCGATATATTTTCGTCGAACGGTTTTTTAACGAGGCGGAACATTTCCTTTTCAGCTGAAATGAGATATAAAAAAAAACTGAACGCGTATCGAACGATCTACGCGTTTTTGTGACATTTTTCAGAAACTTTTCAGCGTCGAATCAACACGCTGAAAAGCGAATGTAAACATTTCTGAAATTTCATTCGTCACGTCGTAATCGATTATATATATAGGTTTTTTTTCTTTTTTTTTTAAATGGAAAAAAAACGAAGCGTAATAATATTTGTATTTTGTGAAAATTCTCAAGAGTGCTTTTAATGTATACATATAAAATCATTACGTCGAAATCGTTAAACATTTATTAGAAAATTGATTCGATTTAAAAAAAAATAAGAACCACTCGATTCGATTTAAAAAAAATAAGAACAACAAAAAAGTAAGGTGAATTTGTTTATGAAATGTAAATTTTTTATTTATTTTTCCAAATTAATTTCAACCCCTTCAAAATAATCCCCGTCCGATAAAACGCACTTTTGCCAACGCTTTTCCCAGTTCTTGAAACAGTCGGAATAGTCTTTTTCCGGTATAATCTTCAAGATAATTTTCGATCCGGTTTTCATCTCTTCAATCGTGTCAAAATGGCATCCTCTTACTGATATTATGAGTTTGCCAAATAACCAGAAGTCGCAAGGAGCCAACTCAGGCGAATACGGTGGTTGCGGTACGATATAAATCGAGTTTTGGGCAAAAAAGTCGCGAAGAACCAATGCAATATGACACGGTGCATTATTTTGATGAAGGAACCAAGAGTTATAAAAACTCGGAGCTAATTAAACCTTTTGACAAACAGACGCTTGGCAAATGTTAAAAACAGTCCTACCAACCTAGAAAAAAATTTACAATTTACCTGTCTTCCTAATGCCCGATAGTTTTAAATGACAATTTCACCTTACTTTTTGATCACAGTAGTATATAGCTACATTTAATAAAAAAAATCTTAAATAAATCTAGTAGTTTTATTATATCTTTATTTGATTTATAACATTTTAATAAAGGATTGGCTCAATAATCATTAAATATTTTTATTATAAAAAATAAACCAATATTTATATAATATATATCGTACTTATATAACTATGGAAAATTACAATTCAAGGGATAAACAGAATATATTATTATATATAACATTATTAAATAAAACAAGAGATATATTCTCATAACTATTACGTATATCTTATAAAAGGTTTCTATAAATAAATAATATTTTCCTAATACGATATTTGATATTTCATTAATGTTCGCTTGTATGTGTTTTAATAAAAAAAATATTTATTTATTATTATATTCGATATTTATATATTAAAAGTTAATTTAACGATTTATATATTATATTTTATCAATAGCTCGGAATAAATATTGATCAAATATCGTATTTTTTAATATAAGAAATAGATTTTATATTAATATAAAAAAAGAAATCGTTAATTTGGTGCTATTCGACAGCATTTTGATAGAATTAAAAGTTCTACCTTATATTCTTTTGATTGTTAAAATGTTACATTCATATTCTGAAAATAAATTTTCATGTTTATTTTTCAGCAAATGCATACAAGCGTAGAAAATTTATTGTATTATTATTATTATTATTATTTTATCATAATTTATGCGCAAAGCTTTGTTTAGTGCGGCGATGAAAGCTCGGTAGAGAGAAACATTTTTTTCAATCAAAATTATAAATTGCCAAATATAAATATACATATTAATTATAAATTTAAATATTTAAATATTGATACAATTATGTATAAAAAAAAAATATCGAACATTTATTGTAACATTGATTCAATATATTGTTTCGTTCGTGAAAAACGCACTTGTTCCGTTTGTCCGTCGCTATACATTCATATATTATATATAAAATATGAAAAGAATAAAACAAATATTGTTATGTAAAAGTGTCTGTTGTGCGTCAATCTTCGGTTTTCTGTGTAAATCGGAAAATTTTGAAATATATTTTCGTTACGCATACAATATTTATATTTTGCACGAAAAATATTGTGCATATTTTGATTAATGCTTTCGATATTCAGAAGCCAAAACGAAAAACTACATATTTTTCTCTATTTTTTTTTTTTTATATATTTTTTTTCAAAATTCTAAAGTGAATATATATAGTCAATATTGTCAATTAATTAATTTTATACGATTTCATTATTATTATTTTTTTAATTTTTTGACCATCATTATCATTTTTTTAATATCGCTTTATTTATGTTTGAAAATAATATTAAAAAAAAACAGTGAAATTCAACGATGTAAACGACGCGAACCGGTTTATATCGTCAATCGACCGCTCGTATGTTTATCGCTGTCACGGATTCGTGTTGCGAATTTTCATCGGAAAATTCGCGAAAAGCGAGTTTTTCGCGAATCGACAATAAATATTTCGTCACGTTTTGATCGTATTATATAATCGATCACATTAAATAATATATCGTTCGAATTTTTTTTACTTTTTTATTGTACGAAAAATGTTTTAACGTAAATTTTATATTTGATAATTTTCACATATTCTTAAATTTATTCAACATTCTAAAATATATAATTTTGAATCGTTCTATAATTTTGGATTTAGATTTATTTTCTATATAAATGATTTAAATTATTTTTTTCAGATCTCTGAATTTCCAACTGGCTGAATTATTAAGTAAGTCTAAAAATCATATTATATTTATTTATTTAGAGAATAATCAAATAAAAAAAATTAAACGCTACAACATCTTTAAAATTTCACCATAATATTTCAAAATAAAATAAAAAAATAATTTGTTGAAATTAATACGCAATTATAGATTATAATTTCAGAAACACCATGTATTATATAATGGCTTCGTACGAGCGCAATTGATAGCCGATTTCTTAGAATGCTAAAATTGCAAATGGCCAAACGCCAAAGAACACAAGTGCATTCAACGTAGAAAAAAATGACCCTCGCAATTTATATTGGAAAACTTGTAGCGCGATGCGTGCGTTATAATTACGCATTGTGTTGCGAAAGTGAGGCCGCGGCCTCCGATATATATTTGCAACGGATTATTAAATATTTTCACCGATTATGCAGCCGAATATTTGGTTATATATTAATACATTTTCGCATAACAATCACGTTTGATTTATCGACTGTAATTTTTTTACATTATGTTGTACATAATAAATAAAATTATAATATGTATTAAAATATACAATTTTATATATTAAAAATATACTTGATTCAAAATTTCAACGAAATATACGTGCAATATAAAGAATAACGAGATATAATTAATTTTAATAAATTTAGTCTGCGTTCAAGTTAAAGTTCGCAGTTAAAATTAGTCAAAGATACAATTAACACACACACATATATATTAAACAAAACTTATCGACATTTCTGTGTGTATATATATATATATATATATATATATATATATATATATATATATATATATATATATATATATTAAATTACATACATATATTCGATCGTTTGATAAGCCTATTCAGCTTCAGACACCGCTGAAACTTAATAGACCGTATAAATTACGGTGGCAATTTGGATTTCAGATACGAAACATGGTCTCAACATATTAAAATCTAGCATTTATTTAAATTTAAAATAAAATTATTTAAAGTAAAATTAATAATTTTTAATATAATTTGTATTATCTAAAAATAAATATTTTTTTTATATACTGTGATCAAATAGTATGGTGGCATTGTCATATAAAACTCCCGGACATTAGGAAGGTAGGTAAGATGTAATTTTTTTTCCTAGGTTGGTAGGACTGTCTATAACATTTGCCTAGCGTCTGTTTGTCAAAATTTTTAATTATCTCCGAGTTACATGTGTTTTTACAACTCTTGATTCCATGTCATACTGTATTGGTTCTTCGCGAAATTTTTGCCAAAAATTCCACTCATATCGTTCCGCAACCACAGTATTTGCCCGATTTGGCTCCGTGCGACTTCTGGCTATTCAGCAAACTCAAAAGGCCAATTGAGGAGATAAAAACCGAATCGAAGAACTTCACCTTTCTTTTTGATCACAAGATTATATATATATATATATATATATATATATATATATATATATATATATATATATATAATATGTAAATAAAATCAAATGTGTATGCATATGACGGATTTCTTACTTAATTCAACATTTAAAGTTTTCAGCTCGTGTGCGCATAGAGCGCACTTATTCAGAATTTTAAGTGATTTCTTCAACACACACACATTATTATTTTTTACTATTATTATACTTTTTCAGCTGTATCATTCGGTTTTTTAAAATGCGAAGCACGGTTAGTGTAGTAATCGTGCGGAAAATCGAATTCAAATTTTCATATGAGGCTTCTAGCGTTTAGAATTCTGTCTGAAACACTGCTACCCTTTTTTTTTTCATATTATTTTCTTCCCTTCACATAGGATCGGTTTAACTTGAAAAGTTTAAAAGTTTACCGCTTTTAAATTTAAGGGTTCGCATTTTTTTGCCCTTCGCATAGCTACCGATAAAAATATAACTGAACAAAATTTTCTAGACAAATTTCCGGCATTAAAAATATATTTATATATAAGCTTTTAAAAGACGATGACCTTAAATAAATTTTATCCATTTATCAAAGTTGAACGATATTTCATCGATATATTCAATAGTCTAAAACAGTGACATTCGATATATTAAATATTGTAAATTTAATCTGTTTTTGATATATAAAAAAATATTGTGATTTATTATACTGCTATAAGATCAATGATACGATTTATTTAAAAAAAAATATAATATAAATAAATAATTATTGACATTTGGGAATAATTATAAATTAATAAATATATGAGAATATTTATATACATATTATTTGTTAGAATAGAAGCAGTTAATGTCAGTGAAATTAGCAATTAAATTTAATGCTCTTACAACCCTAAACAAAATTGAACCCTTCAAGGGTAACAATATCAATAGAAATCACAATTTATTGTTATAAATGTACATTCATCACCGATAATTGAGGTAGTCGAATATTTTAGAGCGAATACCCTATTTATACCCGAGGTGTCATTGCGTATACATATTGTATAATATTTTCGTACATTTCAAATTATTCGACAAGAATTAAAATATAAATTACAAAAATTTTATATGGTTTTTAAAATTGAGCCGTCATATCGATTATATTATATAAAATTATTTATATAAATATATTACATTTATTCGAGAAATGGTACGAATTTTATGTAAAAAATGCAGTAGAAATGTGTAATTTTAACAGATGACATATCTGCGGTAATATTTCTCGTGTAAAATCACAATCGAATCTATTCGAAATGAGCTTTTCAAATTTAAATAAAGACCGTCGAAGCCTTTTAAAAAGTGATTTATATATTATGTATATACTATCTAGTTCACATTTTACGAATTACGTATAAAACATTAATGGACCGCACATTTTATATTATATATTTCATTCGTATTTTCGACTGTATAAACAAATAAAAATATTAATATTTCGTGGTGAATAATGCTTTTCACAATCTTATCATTTTTGTTAATGATCATATAAAATATCTAATATAATTTAAATGATCTTTATACTGATCGATATTAAATTTGTTAAACTGAAGAAGCTCTATTACTGTTGTGAAGCGTAATTTTGAGAAAAATCAAAATGAGTCCATTCGACA
>JANIJI010000021.1:1345000-1365000 GCA_024500535.1 Leptonema lineaticorne
CGAAATGGAATCTTTTTTCGGGATAGAATAAAATATATGCGACAGCGCATGTGTTTACGTTCATAAATCGACGTTTCTCAAAATGTTCATTTATCAATGTTATGTATTAAAATTTGGCGAATAATTCTCGGTAATACTTTCACGCAGATACATTTATCAAGATTCACAAAAAATATCTTCAAAGATCCACAAATAATACGGCTCGCGAACCGCAGTTTGGCCACCCCTGCTATAATCATTTGATTCATATAAAATTACGCAAAAGTACATTTTTATATATTGTAATATCTCAAAGTTATACTTTTTATAATAAGTATTCATCGATTATTATATTCATATATTTATAATCAGTGCAAGTAATCGTTTTGCGCACACATTTGAGAAGCACTGACCGTTCGCAAATCTATTGTTTTTGCTCACCACTAGGAAATATAAACACTTCGGCGACCTGCGCGCGAAATGAAAATATATTGTGACAAGTGAACGAGTCTTTTGTGAGAGAACAACAAAATGGCCGAAGACATTAAAGACACGACCCATCTTTTGCACTTAACCGCCATAACTCATTACGATCCTCCCTTGCGTCCACAATATCTAAAATCAGCACTTTTCAAACTATACATACATATATATATATATATATATATATATATATATATATATATATATAATTTACATTTTGTGCAATAATAGCGAATGTATCGGCACTGAAATAAAATTAACAACCTAATAAAACATCGAATAAAATTATCGAACTTACTATCTTAAAATCGATATATAATTAATTTAAACTAATTGGTCTATTATTTTGTAAATCTGTTGATTGTCATCGCAAGTGAGCAAGTATATAAAATTTGAGCTCGATCGGACATCAAAAAATGCTCGAAAAATCGATTACAAAATTCCATTCAGACAAACACGCAAGTTAAACTTATATAAAAGTGTATAATCAAGTGTTATAATATCAATAAATATAATAATATTATATTCTTAAACTGTTACTCGGGCGCCTTTATTTTAATTTGGCGAGATTTTTTTCCCCATGGACGTAATATTAAAATTAGAAGATACTGATACGTATTTTTATATTATAAAAATAAACAAAAACGTTTTGCGCACATCGAAAATTTTGAGAACGTATATAATCGTCCTGCTCTTTGCAATTTTCGTTGTACGTATATATACGTCTTGTTCGGTTAACAGGTTAAATTGTTACACAAAATATATTTATCATTAAATGATAATTCTAGTTGTCTTGAAAAAAAAGTGATAAATGTTGAGAAATACAGGAATACGTATTGTTTTTATTTTTCTTCTTTTCTTTTCGCAGCATCGTGAAAAATGTTCGACATTTTTCCGGTCATACCGATAATAAAATTTTATCATCGTCCGTAAACAAATTTACGTTATAGCACAATTTAAACGTTTTAAACGTATTTACGTTTAAAACGTTTTTTTTTTGACCGGGATTTTTTTTTCGATAAAATCCGATAAACGCTCATATTTTGATTCGTACCCACAAATTCGAAAGGTGAAAAATAAAAATATTTAAAAAAAAATCGCATTACGGCATCGGCCGTAAAAGGGTTAAAACCCAATATAGTCTCGCTGATGACTCGGATGCACACAAAGGATAAATCTATCGGCGCGAAATTAACCCATTTCCGGCCATTTGTTTACAATTGGCACCAATTTGTAGAAGACATCGTACAACAAATAAGTTTTACTAGTGCATTTACCTCACTCAAATGCATTATATACAGAGTGATTTTATTTTATTATTTATATATATATATATATATATATATATATATATATATATATATATATATGTATAATTAATAATCATTGAGAATCTTGTATATATTAAAATATATATATACGTATATTTTGGTGATTATAAAAACGATACAGCATCGTTTTAAATAAACAAATATATATAAAAAAAGAGACATTTTTTTTACATAATAAGAGAACAAAAAATATTCACACGTGTGCGTCAAAATACGAGTCAACATAATCCGGATCACATGGAAATGTCGACTTCCTTCTTTTTTTGACCCCGATTTTTATTTTTACACCCTGACCCCCTCCCCTTCCGTAATAAACATTATGATGGATGACGCAGAGTTTTGACTATATACTTGATTTATTTGTACGCATAATTAAAATCAACAGAAACGTGGGATTCTAATAAATGTGTTGCACGGCACGAAAAAATAAAAAAGAATGTTGAACGTGTCGTCCGTGTGAACCATTTTTTATTTTATTTTTTTACGATTATTAATATGAAGCAACACTGCGAGCATTCTTCACTCGAATATTATTATTATATAAATATTTTTAAATATTTTTGATGTGATGCAACTGAACGACATTCAAGAATGTCATTAATCTCTTCTTATCATTGCAAATATTTTTGTAAATCAAAAAAAAATTAACTGGAGCTAAATTACGCGAATAAGGAGGATGTTTGATTTAACAATAAATACTGAGCGTATTATTTTCATTATAAAAATTATGTATAATATTTATGAATTATTCGCAATAAATTCAAAATAAATTTATGACATAATAATGAGAAAATGAATTAAATTATTATTATTAAATATATAGTCCATTTGATGTAAAAAATGTTATATATAAGATAATTTGTCACAATATTTTGAAGTATATCTTCAATTTAATGCCATTTTCAAATGAAGAAATTCCTTTCTTTCCTTTTACCCTGTATATTGGACCATAAAATGAATATTATTGTATTACGGCATATTATATTATGTGCTGTTCTACTTTTTCTTTTTTCATCATCAATTCACATTTTTTCTTCCCGGAGTCTTCTTTACGCATTTTCTTTTCTTCCAAGATTCCATCTCGATTTTGTGCGAGCCTTGAATTTAAATTGTGCATTTCGATGGAAAATCTCCATCAATTTCGCATATTATCTGAAAACTTTCTCATTTGCAAAATAACCGCTTTATGCTAATATATAAGTGCACGTGTATACTTTATACTCTAATTTGTTATATTTATGAAGCATATTCGGTAAAAAAAGGTAACTATTCACCACGAATATAAAAGAAAAAAAAATAAAAAACACACATATATATATATATATATATATATATATATATATATATTTATATATAAGTATGTGTGTATAGTTATAGTCGATTAGACAAAACTCGTCTTTTCTTATTGGGAAATTTTCAAGAAAATTGTGAAAACTTTTGTCGTTGCGCTTAAACTTTGAAAAATATTCAAAAATTGAACGACTGCAATCTCATTGATATTCTATATTTAACACGATAAAAATATTACTGAAAATACTTCAGATCGACATCTTTATAACGTAATTACATGTAAAATATTATATATAATTATATTTTGATACACCATAAAAATATATAAAAATATACAAAATATTGATTTTTCAATCGTTTTTATGAAGACTGAAAAAAATCATCAATATATATATATTAATATTTTTTAAATAATAATTTATATGAAATATTTTAATCGCTAAATTTTTAAGATCGTAAAAACGAAGATAGAGAGAGAGAAAGAATAAAAAGCAAAACGATATAAAATAAACATTTCAAAGCTTTTTCAAGCGAACTTTGAAACTTTAATCCGAACACGAAGAACCGCAACTGGCGCAGATTCACTTTCTAATCCACTTTTCATCGGAAAAACGGAGAAAAACTCGTCCGATATAAAATTACAGCGATTACGGCGAGTTCGTTAATTTTTCTCACGCTTCCTTTTCTTTTTATTTTTCTTCTCGTCTCCCTCGTTTTTTTTTTATTGTTATTGTTATGCGCGAAAATTCTCAATTAGAAAGTGAATTTTCTCGTCGGTTTCGCTTTCGAATAGAGGAAGTTTTTCCGCTCGATTTTCCAAAAACGACTCGACTCGAAATTTATGGAGCGTGAATTCGATACGAAAAGAACACACCCTGTATTAATCATCATTGCTAATTGAAGCCAGACTCCTTAGGGAGTTCATCGATTATGCATTAATATATATATATATATATATATATATATATATATATATATATAACGGTGGACATTTATTCAATACATAATGTTCAATATGGAATAATAAAATAAATATATACCTTTATATAAAGTCAAGAATACATTTGAATATCGAAACGTCGATTCGAGTTTAAAAGATCAAATCTTCGACTATGTTTAAGCTCTTATTTCATCATATTTGATTGAAAACTTTGTATTATATTATTCATAAAACCATAGAATGTATTGTATAGAATATATTAATGAAATAAAATAAAATTAATGTTTCGTTCAAGCATATTTCGTTTTCAATTAAAATTAAATTGAAAACCCGCTTATATTGTATATTATTATATGTATGAAATTGTATATATTTTCAATTAAAATAATATACAATTTAAGTTATTTGTAAATATATATTTTGTATTTTTATATATACATATTTCATTTTTATTTGTAATTTAAGATTTTCAAAAACTACACACTTTTCTTGTATCTTGTATCTGGTAAATTAAGGGTCAAAATATTTTTAATATATATTTTTATTTTCCATATCTCTTTAAAATGATTCACTATATTCCTCTTCTAAAAATAGACTAATTCGATATTATATATTATTCTCTTATTATATGTAATTCGATCGATTATTCTCAATATTTTATAATGTATAATGTTTAAATTCGCGCGTAACACCGTTTGATAATCGGTGGCTGACGATGAACCGCGATAGAGAAAATCTCATTCGCGCGTAATTAGTTTAACGATAATAAACGCAATATATAATATTTCCATTTATATGGAAAATCGCTTCCGTCGCTTTAATGGAAAATTATTTTTATCATAATATATAATAGATAGTTCAAAATGTTTACGTAGTTCGACACGATAATTAAGTATAATGTGTATTCGCATGTCGACCAGCGGTTTCATATATTACCAATAAAATATACACGCCACGAGGAGGACATTAATTGACGTCAAATTTAATGGCAACCGATAAATTCGTGTCATTTCTTCCGATTCAGGATCAAAAAAAAAACAACCTTAGGTCGCATATCGATAATGAAATATATCATCATACGATAAAAACAGTCGACTCTCTGTCCAACTCATATCTTGTACGAAAACTGCGCCATCTATATGCGACAAATATAATCATTATAATAATTTTAATATAATTTATATAATTTTATAAAAATTGAAAAAACAAATTATTATAAAATTGTTGATAAATATTTACACACATACACTTTATATAATCAACACGGTATGATATTTGACGCATTATATATATATATATATATATATATATATATATATATATATATATATATATATATATATAGATAAATTAATGTAAATTTAAACGCTGAAATTTCCATTAATGGAAGCCAATAATCGATATTTCACTATCGCCCTAATCTAAAATGAAATATTATACGTTTAATCGACAATTTTAATCTAACCAGAGGGCACTCCGATTGAGAGGCCCTGATGTAGACGTATCCTTAAATGTGTTTACATCGATTTTCCCTGTGTAAAGAGGAAAATCGCCACTAGATTATCTAACCGTCATCCGTTCGCCGATAGATTTTGCCGTTAGAATTGCCGAATCTAAATTTTCCCACGTGGAAAATTCGCCTTTGACAAGCAGAACGAAATATTCTACTTGAATTATATTTATATTATGTAACGTCGGCGTTGATTGTGTAATATTTCATATATTTCGATATATAATATAGGATAAGTAGGCTTATATATCAATATATATTTACTCAAACGTTTGAAATAGAATAATAATCTATCATAATAACTCTTGAACACATTCAGCTTCATTTAGTAATATTTCTATAAAATAAACTTCAAACAATATATTAATTTCTGTTATAATGTTAAATAGACTTTGTCGAAAGTCGTACAGTTTTATAACTATAAGTAAGGTGATTTTTTTTATAAAATGTAAATTCTTTATTCATTCTTCTAAATCAATTTCATCGCCTTAAAAGTAATCCCCATTCGATAAAACGCACATTTTCCAAAGCTTTTTCTAGTCCTTGAAACAGTCGGAATAGTCTTTTTTCGGTATAGCTTTCAAGATTTTCTTCGATTCGGTTTTTATCTCTTCAATCGTGTCAAAACGGCGTCTCCGCCTTTTGAGTTTGCTGAATAGCCAAAAGTCACACGGAGTAAAATCAAGCGAATACGGTGGTTGCGAAACGATTTGCAATGCAGTATGACATGGAGCATTATTGTTAAGAGTTGTAAAAACACATGTAACTCAGAGATAATTAAACTTTTTTACAAGCAGACTTGGCAAATGTTATAGACCAACCTAAGAAAAAAAATATAATTTGCCTGCCCTCCTAATGCCCGAGAGTTTTAAATGACAATTTCATTTTACTTTATAATCACAGTAGTAAATATAATAAATAAATTCTGATTTAGAATTTATCTGAAAACTAATTAATAATGAACGAAGTGATTCGAAATGTATGTATTGCATTTAAAACGCGAACATAGACTAGTATAATTAAAGTCTGCGATTCAATTATTCGTTCCAAGTTTTATGCGAGTTCTCGCACGCAAGAGAAACTCGTTCGTAAATGGAATCCATTGCATTTCCTGCGCTATATAACTTTATCCGGAAGTGATTCAAAACAAACAGCGTTCCGAAGGGCGTTAATTGAGCTTTATATAGAGAAGAGCTTTTTCGCAGACTTGTGCTAAGTGCCAGTATTCGATTACGTACCTCTAGTATGACCCCCTTCGCTCATATTTATGCCGACGACGTCCATTTTCCTAAATAAAACTCGATAAGTTTATTTACGTTCGGAAAAATCCGGTGATTTTCATTCGGCGACGTCGCTTTTCAACGGTTTTTCCTCCTGTTTTGCATCTGCGAAGAAATTCGATAACGAAATAAATATATGATACATAGAAAAAAATATATGATTTTTATTTAAAAATTAATAATTTATAATAAAATTGAATCTATTTCAAAATTTTCCATTAAAGCCTCCGCTAACGGAAAAAAATAACATATGACCCGTTTATTTCGATTTCAATTATCATTTTTTTTTCTTGTTGCTTACTAAAAATTTGTAGACATTGTGCCGCCGAACAATGAAATTTATATTTACGGAACAATACGAAGAAAACAAAAATAAATAAATAAACAAACGGACGAAGATAAGGCGTTGTGAAGAGATTCATTTTATCAACACTTCGCGGAAGACATTCCATTCAATTTTCGTTACGCATTGAAATTTTCATTTCGATAAGACGCGTTCGTTTTCCTGACAATTTTCCGGGGTCTCGATATTTTTTTGTCGAACATTTTCAACAATAGATCAGTTCCATTTTCATTTTTTTCCGATAAAATTTATTAATTTTATTTATATAAAATACAGCAGCATTCATAATAACAGATTTTTTTTATTAAAGCAAAATTATTTTGATATCTAATTTTTCAATGATATATTTTTGTAATAGTTTCGCAATTATTTTAAAAATATATAAAGTTTATCTATGAATATAATATTATAAATCAATTTTTTCCATCTTATATGTATATATAATACTGTAAACAAAAAAGTAAGGTGAATATGGTTATAACATATAAAATCCTTATTTATTTTTCTAAATCAATTTCATCCCCGCTCCTACCAACCAAGGAAAAAAATACAATTAACCTGCCTGAATTTTTTTTTTAATTATAATTAATTTATTTAATAGTTCATGTAATTAAATACATTTTATCCTTAATGTATACAAGACTTTCAGACTTCGAGTTACTGGTCAGTGACCATTTTCTCGATTACAAATGGTATATTATTAGATATTAGATATAATTTATAATTATAAGATATTAGGTATTTATAGGAAAATTCTGTAAAAGGAATAAAAACCTATTTATAATTTTTCATGCCTGAGTTTTAAATTACAATTTCACCTTACTTTTTGATCACAGTAATATATAATATAATTTGAATATTTAATATTGAAAATTTAATTTACAACTCAGACGTTGGAAGCCATATTAATGAATACCGAAAATGAAATATTTTTCAGATACACACGCTTCCTGAAAAATAAAACGTACAACCTGTAGATGACACGAATATACTTTTATTTTCAAATTTTGGACTATCGGATATTTATTCAAAATATTTTTAATAAAAACATAGAAAGAATCAATTATTTTATTTTTAGACGAGATTTACATGTTTTCCGTTCTCATAACCGAAGTATATAAATATATATATATATATATATATATATATATATATATATATATATATATATATGAAAAACATATTTCCTCGATGAAAACATAAAAAATTTGAAAAGACAGAAACCGGGTTGGATTTTCAGGAAAAGTGATCAAAACGGAAATTCGTTTCTTTCCGTGAAAATTGGAAACAATATTTTTTTTTGTATAATAAAAGTCATGTATTATTTGATAAAATATTTTTCAAATCCTTGGGGGTTTTTGTTTTATAAATAAAAAAAAACATATTTTTGTCATACATTATTTTCTACATGCAAAATAAAATTATTAATAATTTACAATATTGAATATTAAAAATATATGCAAAAAATGTGATTTTTAAATTCTATAATATTTCATAGTTATACGTATTAAAATTTTAAATATAAATAAATATATATATACATGTGTGTGTGTGTGTAATACATAACGTATTTTAAAACGTTATACATTCAAGAAGTTATCCCGAATGAAAATGTGGAGTGTAGACGCGAAAGTTGAGCCCTTTGTTTAAGAGACGAGAAATCTCGAAAAGCCCAAAGGGATCAAAATTACAAACAACCCTAGAAATATTTCGCATTTTGAAGACAGGCTTCGTCAAAATTATAAAGACACCGTGCAAAAGCTCTCCGCACACATCACAAGTGTGAACGCGTCCTAATATCGAGCTTTAATACAAATTTAATATAAATTTATCAATTTTCATCCGACAAACCGAAATCAAATGTATTAATTCTATATTAAAAATATGATTCGTAATTACGAGATGAAATTATATATATATATATATATATATATATATATATATATATATATATATAATGTTTTATAAATAAATCAATTTATTTTTTTATATAATTTTCTATATTATTCTCTTGAATGTATTCTTATCAACAACAATTTGGTTTTTAATTGACAACGGAAACCTTTGTTTATTATAAAGATACGATTTCTTTACAAAATAATTTTAATATTGGGTACTCAATAAAAATTTTCCTCAAACAACAACATCGGCAATAATAGTCGTAATAAAGGTAAGTTTTGCATTGTCATCAAAATACGAGAGTGAAAATTTTTTCACTTTAACGAGCGTCGTAAAAGCGAACTTTCATCGAATATAAAATTTTATATATTTTGTTTGCGTCAAAAATTACTTTTCGTATAAAAATTTACGCGTAAAGATTTTATACGCTTTCTTGACGTTTGACGGAAAAGTGAGGAAAAAATGGAGCTTTTGTTTTTTTTTTTTTTTGGTTTTTCGCCTAAATTGTCCATAAATAAGATTTAACAAAGTTTTTTTTTTTTAAAGAATTACGACGATTTTGACGATGCTTGAATTTATCACGATTAAGAAATTGTCGGAATTTATTTGCATCACAATCGAATAAAACGCGAAAAAATTTACGATGATTTCTTTTTATGATTAATTGTTATTTTATTCATATTTTTTATTACTTTTTTTTTTAATACACAGTTTGAAAAGTTTGAGTGCACAAATTCTTGTCCGCGAATTACGATTGAACGTCCCGCCGTCTCGCATTGAACGTCCGAGACATTTAATTAATTATTTAATTTCAAACGAAGACAAATATAATATCTTATAACGCATTACGTGACACGGTTTTTCTCTAAAATGCGACGCCGGAAATTATATAATTAGATTACGAAGCGGAAATGAAAATATCTGAGTGCAACTTCGATATTTTCTGCTAAGCTGCAACATTTCTATTTTTTTTTTCAGCATTTTCAGCTGAAATACCAAGATGCGCCAATCGTAAACTGCACGTTTTAACGTGCGCAAACATTCATACGTGTTTAACTTGTAAATTTAAACTGATGTAAGCAAAATTACAGGTTGACCCATAAAAATGAAACTTATTTTTCAACTGATTTTTCAAAGATAAATATATTAAATTAAATCTTGATATAAATTACAACTGCGAGATAAATCATAATCGGCACTTAAAGTTTTAAAATAATATATATATATATATATATATATATATCGAACTAAAAAATCATAAATATATAATAAAATTTATATATTTATAATTAATGAAAACAATCTTAAATTTTACACAAACTATAATGGGTTATTTTTAATAGACGATAAATCAAAAAAAAAAAACGATCGTAGAACTGACGACTCGATTTTATGCAATAAAAAAAAAGATAACTCGTTTTAAAAGATCGGATTCGCTTTATATATTTATCACGTTTATATCGTATATTAAAATAATTTTGTTTTGATTAATACATCTCTTGTAAAATTTATATACGTCGTTATTTTAATAAAATATATTACGTTAAAAGAGAACATTTATTATACTTAAAATGGAAATATTTCATAAATAAAGCCTTATATGAATCCACTCAAGAGATGAGCGCGAGAAATCTTAAGCATTTTGCCAACTTTTAATATATATATATATATATATATATATATATATATATATATATATATATATGTGTGTGTGTGTGTGTGTGTGTGTGTGTGACTGAAATATTGAAGTACAACAATGGACTAACAATGATACAGCAACACTTAAACGACGATGCTGAAAATAATTTTACATCATTAATATTGAGAAAAAGTGTATTCTGAAAAGTATAATCCGTCCCCCCTAAATGACATTTATTTTCATGAAAAATAAATTTAAAGTTGTAATAATAACGATAACAATTTAAAATAGTGGATTTTTTAGAAGAAAAAAAAACACTTGGTAGTCGTTTTAAAAATTTTATATGTAGTCATAAATGATGAATATACATAAAATTTTATTGAATATTGGCTTTTAAAAAGGATTTTTATGTTATGAATTATTTTTTTTAAATATATTACGATGAAAAATGTTATATTATTCACTAATAATGCATCATTAAAATAAATTAATTAAAATCTATTTTGAATGAGACATTAAAACTGCGCCCTCTGTGTATCGACATATGTAAACTTAATTAAATAATAATTTTAAAATACGATTAGTAATATCAAATTAATAGATATTGAAACTTAAAAAAATAAAATTACATCGAAATAATTATAATTAATTTATCGAAATTACTTAAATGTCTAAAGTGTCACTTTTTGTCGAAACTTTAATTAAACCCTCCGCCGCAAAATTTCATCCTTGATTTATTGCCTGTCTAAACACTATATAGAAATATTAATCCTGTGTAATTTATAGCCGTTTCGTCGTGCCATAATGTCGATCCTGATACTTTTTTGTACGACACGTCACTATGTAATAAAAAAAAATCTTTCTCTTTAGACGAACGAAATCAAGTTTTAAAACAAAATAACAGGCTACTTTTCGAATTGTTTTCGTTTTTTTTTTTTTACATTTTGCCGCCTAAATATTTCGAAAATGTTTCAAGTTTTTCTTTTTCATATTTAAAAATAGTTTATTTATTATTATTATTTTTTTGTGTTATTGCGATATTATTTAGATATTTTCGCGGAACAATACAAGGATGAAAAGTTATTAAAAGGATTCCGAATCTCCTGAGGGGCGAACGTTTGGAATATTTGCGCTGAAGCCGAAGTTAATAATTTATTCCGTTGAATTTCAGCAACAATTCAGCACTTGAACAATTGTAATTTTACGTTGTAAAAATAAATATTTATTTAATTATCCGCGTAGGAATTCGAATAAAATATGAACACTCGTAGGCCGAAGCTGTTTTTTTTTTCAATATTCTAAAGAGCCGATTATTTTACGTATAATAAATTACCAATTTTATATCAAAACAACAAGAGTTCAATTTTACAATATTCCGTTAAATATTAATTAAAATAGATTATTATTATTAATAAAAAATATATTTTTAACTATAATTATAATATACATATATATATATATATATATATATATATATATATATATATATATATATATATATGTATCATCTCTAATAAAATAATGAAAAATATAAAAAAATGTATAATTTTTTGATATATTATTAATGGATCGTTAAATATTTATTATCGTGTTTATTTTTTCATGCGGCAACACCAAAGAAATTTTCAATTTAAACGCGGCAATTTAATTAACGCGCGATATTTCATAGTTAATTAAAATATTCCCGTCGATGAACGAGAGATATTATTCATTTTAACGGTGACATGTTTCATTTTTTTTTTTATATTCTTCGGTACGCTAAAACATAATCATCCTGTATATATATATAATATATATATATATATATGTTATGATATAAACGCGCGTATTTATTAAAAGCCAATTAAGCGAATTAATCGACCGATTTCAATCCTTAAAGCCGATTACATGATCCGTTTACTAATCATTCATGTTACGAATTATGGATTTTTATATATTATTAAAAAATATATCATATATTTTAATTGTAATCAAATAAACGATTTTTTTTTCAGAAACATTTCGATACATTGTAATATATTTTTGGTGAATTCCGTTTGCGATTCATTTTAGCATCATTATTTATAGATTGTTCCGAAAAAATATCTTTCATAATAATAATAACACTGACCTAAAATAGAAAATATAAACGTCTGTGTCGATAAATTAACCCTAAATCACCAAATATTGTGTTTGAAAAAAAAATGTGTAATATTTCTTACAAATATTTATAACAAGGTATCGACTGACAATAATCTGATACAAGAAAAGCTCAATAAATTACGATGTTAAAAACAATATATTGTTAAATAATTAATATTGAATGTATGTATATATTAAAAATATATACTACTGTGATCAAAATGCAAGGTGAAATTGACATTTATAATTCCCGGGCAGATAAATTGTCATTTTTTCCTAGGTTGATAGGAATGTCTATAACATTTGCCAAGCATCTGTTTGTCAAAAGGTTTATTTTTCTCCGAGAATTTTTTGTCAAAGCTCGACTCATGTTGTTCCGCAACCACCGTATTCACTTGCTTTGGCACCGTGCGACTTATGGTTATTCAGCAAACTGAAAAGGCCAAGACGGAAACGCCGTTTTTACACGATTGAGCAGTATAAAAACCGAATCGAAGAAGGTCTTGAAGGCTATACCGGAAAATGACTATTCCGATTGTTTTGAGGACTGAAAAAAGCGTTGGCAAAAGTATAAAATTGACTTGGAGGAATAAATAAAGAAGTTACATATTATGAACAATTTCACATTAATTTTTGATTACAGTGTTATATAATGCATTTCGATATAGAAAAAAAAATGTATTTCGGGTTAATTGCAAATCCTAGTAACGGAAACCGGAACCCCAAAAACGATGACGAGGGTCAAAACGCAACCAGGTCTCTAACACCTGATATTAATTAATTAAATAGTGACGGTGTATTTTCTTCATTTCGAGAATCGAGCCGGGAACTCGAATTGCGACGCTTTTCAGTCGAGGTCGGTCGTTAGCTTCGACGTACAACACAATAAATCACTTCTCATCAAACGTGATTTTCCATGTTGTCTAAGAAAACTGCCCTCTCATTCCTCGTTAACGGTTATAAATCAATACTTAACCACTATTCGAGATTAAGCGAAAATTACCATATTATTATTTTTTTTTTAATATAATTTGTAATTTTCCCGTGAAAACGTTTTTCCGATTTTTCCGATTTCCGATTTGTTTTCGACGTTCGCATCGTTAATGCGAATTATTAAATCGACAACGCTACGATCATAAACGGACCTAAAAGTGTTAGCTATTAATACGAACTTCAATAACAATACTATTTATGAATATTAAATCTGCAGCTGATTACATAATCAATATAAATTCTTTATTTTTTTTATGGATAATTTAAAAAAATATATATATGAAAATTAACTTGATAAACAAAAATCATATTTTCAATGTTGTTTTAAAATATTTAAATGAAATAAAAAAAAGTACAAGAATATTAATAGTGCATATTATATATTTATGTTGGTATATTTTTAATACAAAATCGTATCCGCAATACACCTGAGTTTCATTAAAAAATAAAATTGCATAAAAAATTTAATAAGTAAACATTTTTACTTATAATTTTAAGTCAATACACTTCTTCAGTGACATTCATTATATATTTTAATTTAAAAAATATGAAAATACTATATATATATATATATATATATATATATATATATATATATATATAACTAAATAAAACTTTCTATATAAAATAATAAAAAGATTCACGTAAAATTTTCCGACAAAATGAAACGATTCCGATTTTTCACGGACGTATATGTACGTCGCGTTTGTGTGTATGTTACGCGCTAATAATTGACCGAAAATTACACGAAAACCTCACACAGAGAACATAAATCGTTTCACCTAATTTTGGAAAGCCGAAAAAAAAATAAAAAAAATATAGAGAAAATTGAGAAAAATCTTATCATAAGGATGAAAACTTATCGTCAACAATAAATCACTGGCAATTTTAATTTATGAAGTAATTTTTTTCACGCTCTCGAATTTTCCGGAAATATATATATATATATATATATATATATATATATATATATATATATATATATATATAATATATATATATATATATATATATAATATATATATATATATATATATATATATATATATATATATATTATATATATATTATAACCCATTATACGGATTTCCGGAATACGAAGGCGAAAGATCTTAAAAGTCGACGGCAGTCAACACTTGAATTATATAATAATTATTGCAGTGCTACGCGAATTTGAGGGCCTCGCAAAGTTTCGGGGCCCCGCAAAAACGGCCGTGATTAGCATACAGACCCCCGCTCCGGATTATGTCGTCCTATATATAAAGTGTGGGCTTTAACCCTATTACGTCCGATGGCGATTAACTCGAGATTCGAGTTTTAAACGGGCGTATTAAACCCCACTGTTAAAACGCCTTCCTTATATTATTCATAAGATAATGCGTATTTTATTGTAGTTTAACGAACCTTTATTATTGACGCTTTAAGCTTTGAGCACATTTAATAAACATTAACATATATATATATATATATATATATATATATTGATTATAAATTATTTCATTGATTTTTGTACGAAGCCGAATTTTGTAAAAATATTCCATGAATTGTGAATAACGATCTATTATATCATATAATGTCGCTTGTATCCTTTTGATTCCGATTGCCAGATATACAGGATAATCGATATATAGGTAGCAAATATCTTAATAATCTACGTTATAACTGATAGTTATCGCAAATATATATATATATATATATATATATATATATATATATATATATATATATATATGAACTATCATTAATATTGCGAGATAATAAATTTTATGAATGATGTCCATTATTATAATGAAAATGTGTAGTGAATTATTATACATAAATAATGAATATTTTACGTGTATTTTTTTACCTCGATTTATAAACATTAAGTTATTACTAATTTTTTTTATATAACACTGTGATCAAAAAGTAAGGTGAATTTGTTTATAAAATGTAAATTCTTTTTTTATTTTTCCAAATCAATTTCATTCCATTCAAAGTAATTCCCGTCCGATAAAATAAACTTCTGCCAACGCTTTTTCTAGTCTTCGAAACAGTCGGAATTGTCCTTTTCCGGTATAGCATTCAAGACCGTCTTCGATTCGGTATATATTTTCTCGATCGAGTCAAAACGGCGTCACAGCATTGGTCTTTTTAGTTTGCTGAATAGCCAGAAATTGCGCGGAGCGAAATCAGACGAATACGGTGGTTGCAGAACGATATGAGTCGAGTTTTTGGCAAGAAAGTCGCAAAGAACCAATTCAGTATGACATGGTTCTTCATTATAACTCGGAGAAATTTAAACCTTTTGACAATCAGACGCTTGAAAAACATTATTGACAGTTCTACCAACCTAGAAAAAAAAATAATTTACCTGTCTTCCCAATTCCTAAGAGTTTTAAATGACGTTACTTTTTGATCACAACAGTATTATTAAAAATATAAAAAGTGCATTTTTTTCAACGCGTAAAATTTAAATTTAAATTATAAAGCGACCGATCGAAACGAGATCGGATAAAATGAAGTCTAGCGTAAATATAATACATATTTAAATATCCAATATATAAGTCCTAGTTCAATATTCGTTCTATCATATATCGATATGTTTAATCGGGATCAAATTAAAATTATTCATGAGGGATTTGAAAAGCTATCAGATTACATCAAAAACAAACGATGTAATTAATGTAAATTAATCTTTCGTAACACACGTCGAACGCCAATGGATACAAGTGCAATGACAAACAAAAAATTCCGATAATAATAGATGACCGATTCGCGACTCGAATAAATTTATTGAATAATCATAAAAAAATATTTAATTAACCGGTTCGCTTATTTGAAAGCTCGTTAACGACATGTTGCTGAAAAGCTCTCGTGACGTGTCGAGTGTGTCACTGTAACGTTTTGACACGCTGCGTACTTAAAATATTCACTAAGCAAAATGGCATAAGTGCCTTAAAATATGTTTGAATATAAAATTATATATACATATATATATAATTTTAATATTGTGAATGAAATTTTAGAACGTTTCGCTTTCGCAGACAAAGAAGAAAACGCATCGATATTGAAAAAAAAACACCCTTTTCCGCCGAAAGCTTTTCAATTTCTTATCTAAACATCGAAAATTAATAATGTGAAAAAATCGAAACCGTATAAAGTATCCTTTTTTTTATTATTATTTTATATTGTCGTGGATATTTTCAAATTCGCACACAAAACCGGCGCCTTGTGATTTTAATTTCTGAACTTCATCATCGCCGTTGAAATTTAATTAAAATTAATTTCGCGCTTTCGTATTAGATTTTTTTTTTAATTTGAATATAATTCTCATTCATATCTGATAGATTTTCCATATTCAATCTAGTCTAAATTCGAATTCGATCGTAGAAAATATTATATATTCCTTAATAATTTGAAAAACATTATAAATTTTATTAAAAATAAAATGTTATAGAAAAAAAACCACAGCAATATATCAACAACCACCGCTAGTAAGGAATTCAAAATCTCCACCCTTCAACCCTAAACGAGATAATATACTATAAATTAATAGATAAGTCGTTTTTATATGTGCAATATGTCTTAAATATAATAATATAATTCAAAACCCATGCAAATTATATTAAGATAGCCTGATTTATACGAAATAGATAAGTGAATTTTGCATATAAAACGGTTTCTATCGAAGCATACGCATAGACGGTGTGCTCCCGTAAAAATGCGACTAACAACACTAAAATATTAAACTTTTTTTTTTTTAAATTATGATTTAAATTTTCAATGTAAAAAATGTAAACAAGTCCGATCGAGAGTTCATTTTCAATATTTGACAATAACGACATATATGCGGTTGCGAATTTTCAGCTGAAAACTATCAAAATATCCGCCGTTATAAATATATGTATGATAATATTTCAGGTCCAAATATCGACGACGACCGCATCTTATGCGTGATCTTGTGCGTGATCTTGCGCGTGAATTAAGCATAGTGTCGCGTTGTGAGCAAAATGCGCGCTCAACGAAAATTTCAGGCGAATATTCAGCAAATTTTCAGCAACAATCGAATGGCTGAAAGGCGTCCCGAATATTCGTCCGCCTATATAATTTAATTAATTAATCTTACGGGATAAGAAAACGGTCGGTTTTCGCCGCGAAAATTTCGTAATTATAAGCCTATGCTGATTATTTCTTTCAGCTGAAAACACATTTCAAGATAATATAATAACGAAAGTATGCAGCGGTTTTTTTTATATTATAATATATATATATATATATATATAATATATTAATTCTATTTAATAATATAATATTATTTACGAACGATAAGAAATTGAATTAATAAAAAAAAACAAAGTTATTTCAGACTTTACAGGCTTAAAACAGCATCTGAAAGATGATTAAAAATTTAACGATCCAATTCCATTAAAAATATAAATTAGCACCAATAAAGTAAAAAATGTCCGATTTTACGATATATTAAAATATATTTTATTATATTCGATATTTCAGGAATGTTATTATTTTTAAGTAGCATTATTTAAATCTAATACGTGTTTATATTATAATTTTTAAATAATACAAAATTTTCATTTAAAAAACAATGATACTCAAAATATCGTTCTTATTCTTTCAATTTATTCTCTACTGATTTTTAATAATTTTAAATCTTAGTTGCAACAATAAATCTTATTAAAATAAAATGTAATTTTATTTATACACATCGATCACCTTTTCACTGTAACACACGTATAATAAAAATACGATTTTCATACTATAAAAATACGCTTTAATTCTCACAACTTTATCAAGATTTAAAGAGATTTATATATATATATATATATATATATATATATATATATATATATAATAATAATAATAAAACGACGTTTACTTTAAAATATCAATTTTCCGAGAGCCAATTGACCCGATTTTGAAAAACACATCGAGACAGTTACACGTGAAATACAAACATACAAACGACAATATGTTTCGTTTTATATGTGTCGTAAATAAAAACTAATATAGAAAATTGGTTTTCATCATATTCTCTGCTTCTTTTATGTGCACTTATATCGCAACGTTTTCAATATCAAAAAAAAAAAAATATTTCAATTTTAAATATCGCTTTAATTTTATTGAAAATCACTCAAAAATTATCAGTAAATGTTAGATATTACTATAAGTAAGGTGAAATTGTCATTTAAAATTCCCGGGCATTATTAGAAAAAGCAAGTAAATTGTATTTTTTTTTCGTAGGTTGGTAGGACTGTCTATAACATTTGCCAAGCATCTGTTTGTCAACAAGTTAATGATTTCCAAATTACACGTGTTTTTACAACACTTGGTTACTTTATAACGATAATATATCATGTCATACTGCATTACAAATCGTTCCGCAACCACCATATTCGCTTGATTTAGCTCCGTGTGATTTTTGGCTATTCAGCAAACTCAAAAGGCGTGGATGCCGTTTTGACACGTTTGATAAGATAAAAATCGAATCGAGGAAGATCTTGAAGGCTATACCGGAAAAACACTATTCCGACTGTTTCGAGGACTGGAAAAAGCGTTGGTAAAAGTATGAAATTGATTTGAAAAAATAAATAAAGAATTTACATTTTATAAACAAATTCATCTTACTTTTTTATCATAGTGTTATATTGAATATCACGTATGTAATTTTCCTTATATTATAGCGAGAATTGCCTATAACATATAGACGATCGCGCATGTGTAAACTAAGTACATTCACTTGGAATATCTTCATAGTTTCAGTCGGCGTCGAAACGCCGAACAAAATACACGTTTTCGATTATATTTTTATTTTACATTTTGCTCGTGTTTATAAAAGTTTGCATACAAATATTTGTTTACGCTAAAAAAAAAAAATAAATAAAAGAAAAATAATAATAAAAAACCAGTGCAGTTGGATCGTTTTTTTTCATACGAAAAGTACGTTTAACATGTGTGTTAAACTCGTTCATACAATTGGAAAAACGTGAGTTTGACACATTTTATTATTATTATTTATTTGTTGTTTATTTATTTTTGTTTTGCAGATTGTGATGCATTATACGAATCGTATATCTATGTTAAATTTTTAATGCATTTTATATCATTAATTTATTACATAGTTTATACGACAAAAATTCACTCTAATTGTGTAATATATATATATATATATATATATATATATATATATATATA